>JADKXX010008025.1:0-285920 GCA_017310255.1 Butorides virescens | reverse complement strand
TGGAGATCTTCAACCCCTGCCTGGCCGCTGTCCTGTGCCCCCTGCTCTGGGTGAGCCTGCTTGGGCAGGGGGGTGGCACTGGGGGAGCTCCCGAGGGCCCTGCCAGCCCCGGCCATGCTGGGATTCTCAGATCCATACCCCACCGCTCTCAGGCAGCATGGTTTGAGCAAGAGGTTAAAACGCCAAGTGCTTTAATACCCTTTTTGTAAATTTGGGCTAATATTGTTCATAAGAAGCTGTGAGGGTAGACTCTACTCACTGTGCTTTCAGCTGGGGGGTGAGGAGGGCGGTTCAGGGTACCTGCAGGTAACAACACAGGCATTACTGAGATACCAGGAGTTAGGTAGATATTTTTTTTTTTTTTTTTGGTACTGAATTTACTTATCAAGCCAGAATTTACCTCCTCAAGTCCATGGGGTTTTTGCAAACGAGACAAACGGTTTGGAAGCCCATCAGGAACCATTGACTGAAGGGCTCAGAGGAGCCACCAACGGGCAAGGAGCAAGCACGGGGGGGTCTCAGCCACCTTCCAATCTGCAAAGGGACCATCACCCCCCCCTCCCGCTTCCCCGCACCCTGCCCCTGCCCACGGGCAGCCGGGGAGGGAGCCGGCCGCAGCAGATCCGCGGCGGACAGGAGGTTCTCCTGGGTGTTTAGGTATGCAAGGGCTGCTGCTTTAAATAAGCCTTATGCAAATGCCATTTGGCACAAACTTGCATAAATGCCGAATACCTATCAACTCCAAGTTTGGCGTGGAAGTGCTGTTTTTCCAGCGTGTTTTATTTTTGGCAAGAAATACAATAGGACATGATTTCCTGCCTGTGCGCGCCTCCATCAAAGGTACTTTTCTAAAATGAACGACCCTTTCTGGTAAAGTGCTTTTGACCCATTTCATCACCAATTTAACATGTTGCCAAGAAATAAAATGCAGCCAAATGGTTCCTGTTTATTTGTGAAGCTGCGCTACAAAACGTAGAGTTCGAAAAGCTTTTAAAACTTGAGCCGTTTAATGAACGAACCTCCAGATATCTCCTATATGGGCTGCTCACCTACAGGTCAGTGAGAACGCAGCACAATTTTGACTCGTAATGGCCCTATACATTTTTTTTTTTTTTTCAGTCAGAACTGGCCCACTTTGTTCCTACAGGGAAGGGTTTCCAGAAATGCAGCCGGAAAGAAATCTCCCCCCGGGGCTGCCCTGTCTGCCACGCTTAATGAATAGTCCAGCGCCTGCGAGGGCTTTCATCTTCCCTGCATGTAAAACAGATCCCAAAAGCCATGTCCTGACCCAAAATGGGGTGGGAGAGACACCCCACGCTCTTTCAGATAGGGAAGGCTTTGTGGGGGAGAAGATGCCAGGAACATGAGGCTCTGCCATCTTGGATTGGCTTCAGTTTGCTGCTCTTAGGTAAAAAAATGCCATTGGAATCTTGACTGCACTTTTTTTTCCCCCCCAATTAAGTTATTTCTTACAACTTAGGCGATAACCTCGGAGGCAAGCGCTGCCGTATTCACCCACGGATGCTGGCGGGGAGGTACGGACCGGTCTGCAGTCACTCGCCAACAGGTGATTTTATGATGCAAAAATGGAAGTGATCCAGGTAACACCTTGCATCTTATGATGCAAAAATATCAGGTTATCCTTTTTTTTTTTTTCTTGTTTTCCCGATAAAATCTGTTCATTGCACACTGGTACCTGGTGGAAGGAGCGGATCCCATTCGCCATCTGGAGTCAGCACGTGCCGGTGTGACTCCGCTGACTTCAGCATTTCGGTATGGAAAAGTTGGGGTACTGGGAGAAGCCGAGCCAGGGAGTGGTACGGCATTAACTGCGGGAGTGATGGCTACAGCGCCTGTTAAACGCTCCAACGTTCCCTGCTAAAGCCAAAATATTTTCCTGCTTGTGCACGAGTCAGACAAAGGTGGCTACGCTCATAAAAATGCGTGTATTTTGCTAGATTTGGCTAAATGTTGGATGACTTGCAGAAACAAGTCCAGTTCCTAAGCGAGAAGGAAGGAAGAAGTCCTGCCCCCCCCCCCTCGCAATGAGCAGCCAGGCCCCTTCTTTCCGACTTTCGCGACCCCAGAGTGAACGGCTTAAATTCTGGTCGAGAGACACAAAGTTGTGGCAGTTTCACAGTGCTGGTAGAGTTAAAATTCGCAGGGTCTCCTGATGAAATGCTAGGTTAAATGAAAATTATTTGTACGTTTATAGTTTATATGCAGAAATGAAATGTCTACACGGGGCTTTAATGTTATAGTTATTCTGGTTTAAAAGAAAAAAAAACAAAACAAAACCAAACAGAAACCCCCAAAAACCCCCATAGCCTAATCAAATTAGTCATACAGGTTTGGGGGAAAAAAATGGAAACCCAGCGCTGCAGCTTCTCAGGTAGGTAAAAGCCTCTGTGGGACCATTCTGGCCACGCAGAATGGTTTCCCGTAGCTGAGACACGGGTTTTCCTTGCAGGGAACGGAGCAAGCCCGTGACGCCTGGCGTGCCGTGGGTGACGCCGGTACCCGACGCCGAGGGGCTCCCCGGCGGCGCTGAGCGACCCCGACGGAGCCGCGCGTCTCCACCGCCCCCGAGCCGGTAGGGTTATAAAGGGTCTCAGCACTTTATTTCTTTTTCTGTTCACATTTAATACCACAGACACAGCCGAGATGTGAAACACTGAGGTGACGCTGGGCGTGCGATCGGTTGGTTTACACAGACGCGTTATCGGCGAGCTCACAGCTTCACCATCTTTTCAAGAGTCCCAAATTTCTCGTTTCCCTGAGTTGCGTGCCATCTGCCATCGGATCTGCTCGTCCGCCGACAACGAGCGAGAGCACAGAACGGGCGAGAAGGGGGATGTGGCTGGAGATGAAGGGGGAGATGATGCTCCAGCGCCGCGGCTGCTCGTTTGGCCCTTAATTTCTAAGTTTGCCTCCGTCCAACCTGCACTCGCCGGGCGTGCTGGAGTGGGACAGGCTCAGGTGCCACCCCGGCGAGCAGCCCTCAGCCCCCCCGGCCCTAGCGAAGCCCTGCATGCCATAAAACCCCGCAGTATCCACAGGAGAGGCCAAATTCCCTTTTTAGTTCTACCTGAGCAGCGCCGTCGGCGAAAGGTGTAGCAGGCGGAAAAACGGCCCCTCAGCGTCGATGGGAGCGCGAAGGCGGCAGGACTTCTGCTAACGGGCAATTCGGTACAGGGACTGGCTTGTGGACCAGCTGGGAATAAATACGAGGACAAAATAAATAGAAAGCCGCTAGCGCACGTACATGCTCCGAAGCTCTATTAGCTGGGCCACAACATCTACGTGTTGGTGCGACAACAGATGCAATATAAGACATTAGCGTAAAGGATGGAAAGTTTTCTGGTTTGCCTTTTAATGGCGTGCTTGAGTTATAAAAAATCAATTGAATTTGAGATTTTTTTTTATGGATCAAGTATGAGAATGCGTCTGCCTGTGTCTTTCAAGGCAGATTTTTCTATTAGTTTGTCGGGTCATGTTGGTTAAAAAAACGTTCTCGGTTTAATACTGCAGCAAACCAGTAGGGCTGCACACTGGGTTTTCTGGGGGGATGAGGCACTGGTACGCTTTAAACCGAAATAAGTGGTGTTTTACGGGGGGGAGGCCTGTCCTTAGCAGACATGGGGGGGCGGTGGGGTGCGGCATAGGGACAGGCAGCCACAGGCTTGTTACAAACATCGCGACAACTAAAAGCTTCCAAGTTCAAACACAACGAGTCGTTCACAGTCAAGCAGACCAGGACGAGTACAGATGATTTAGCTAGTAAAAAAAAAAAAAAAAAAGCCTTTGGTGGGAGATTGCATTCCATATTTTTACAGCATCACCGCAGTCCTGAAGTCAGCACTGTCCTTGTCCCAGTGATATATATTTAAAAAAAAAAATATTTCAGTACAGTCATGTTCTAAGCCACTTCCGTGAAGGTATTTTTTTTTCCGTTTCCTTTCTACTAGGCTATGACATGAAGGTCATTTATTTTTAGCATGTTTAAAAATGACCCATTTTATTTCTCCTTTTCTTTTTTAAGAAATCATTTTCCTCATTCGGAGGAAAACGTTAGCTTATTTAAAAATGAAGATTACGAAAAGTGTATCAAATTCCGTGTTTACTACTCCAAAAAGGCGATCCCATTTTTCTCTCACTAGGGCCTGGTTATGTGCTAGCAAAACTAAAGTTAACTCTGGAAAAACTCAGCTCGAATTAGGCGCCACCAAAGTCACACAAACTCCCAAGTGACCTGGGCTATGTTTGCCTGTAAAGCTTAGCTCTCCTGCTAAAGTCAGCGCGAAAAAATCATAGGGGCAAAAGCAGCAGGACGATAACACTTGAGTGTTGCCAAATTCTGTGGCTGTGTGCCTCCTCCTATAGTCTCCAAGTTTAGTTGGTGGGTTTTTTGTTTTTTTTTATATCTTTAACTGCCATCGTCGGAGCTTTCAGCAAATCCAGATGATGACGAAAAAACAGCTTTAACGTTTCAATTTGGGTTTCTCGCCCTCTTCCGTTATGGCTTCCTGGGAGATAGCGGTACGGGATGCTCTGGCGCTGGAAACCCCGTGTCATGTGATAACGCTCGGTTCTGTCCAAACACGTGAACTTTCCTGCTTCGTGCTGGAGAGTCTTTTCTTTGGAAGGGGTTTGAGTCCAAACAGCCGGCAAGCGGCGACTCGGTACTTCCTCGACATGATGTTGTAGAGGATGGGGTTGATGGCGGCGCTAAGGTAGAAGAGGACAAAGGACACCAGGTTGCAGTACTGGCTGATCACTGCTATCTCCAAGGAGCCAGCTTCGAAGGATTTGGAAAATAAATACCGTCCTACGTGAAAAGGCAACCAGCAGAGTATGAAGGCAAATACCACCACGACTAAAATAGAAACAGCAGAAGAAACGGCGTTAAGCACAAGCATTAGAACATGGGCGATTAAAATTTTATCTTAAAATTCCATTTCTTTCACAAATGAATCGCAACGTGTGAGAATGCAGCCCACGAGTTTTCAGTTTTGTCTCTCTCAGAACATTCTCCGGGAGCATAAATTGGCAATATTCGGTGCGCGTTGATCATACCCAGACGGGCGGCCCCGCGTGCTGCGGGGCCGGCCCCAGGCAGCACACTTCTGACCTGCAAAACGGACGCTTGTATAAAACCAGAATTAAGAATCGGAGCGGTGACCAAAAAGTATAACAACGCGTCACCTGCAGTGGCTCACAAAAGCAAATGACATAGCATGCGATAGACTCAACACTCTGCTAAAACGAAGGATGTAATCACCGGGAAGCAGAATTGTTTAAGGTAAAGGTCCCAAAAATAAAACAAACCGCATGACTTGGGGCTTGTAGAGCGTGCGTGCCAAGGGCAGAGCAGAAGAGTGCTGCACCCTTCCCGCCTGCCCATTTTTCAGAGCATGCGTTGCTCTGAGAATAGTAAAGCCAGGTATGTAATATATATAACTGCATCTTACAGCTACAGAGTGTATCTGTAACATTGCCCTATCGCTACGGCTGCACTTGTCTGTGACTATAATATATGTAGAGTACCAGGAGTATGCCTATCTCTGAACGCTGGCCCATTTGGGTTCCCACCCTTAGAGAAAGGAAACTTCTTCTGTTCATTTCCTCACCTTTATTATTTTTCATATCGCTGTGAGCGTATCTTTTAATGCACCAGAGAGAGAAAAACCAGAAAACTTGAGCAGGGTTGGTTTTTTTTTTTTTACATTCTTAAGCCTTTTTTACCAGTTAACCTGTTCCCTTGTGTTAGCCATCCTGCTTGCTCATGTCAAGTCATCCAAGAGAGAAAATTCAGAGAGCTAAGAGGGATGATTGCTGGCACCTTCCCCCCAAAACTTTCTGAGCAAGCATTCCCAAGTTTAAATGGACACTTATGCAGGACTTATGGTGGGCCTGAAAGCTGACATTCAGAGCGTCTGTTTTCCAGCTCTGCATCTTCTTGAGCCAACTACTTCCATTTTTTTCCGCAGTATCTTCACCTACAAAATTCAGGTAACGTTTCCCTAGCTCACAAGTGTGCTCTGGAGTTCAGTCCATACAATGAATATTACCCTGATGGTCATTACAAACAGCATTTTAAGCATAGTCAGGATTTTCACATGTGGGCATGCACATCCCTAGCCAGGCTTTCGAGAGTTTGGTCTTCACGCGTGCAGAATCGCACTGATTTCAACAGGAATGGGGTACGACAGCTCCTTTGCAAGTCAGGCTAGACATTTAGGTGTTTAAATTAGCTAGAAGCATAACCTTTCCCTACAATTCCAAAGAACTGTTGATGCTAATCCCATTTACTTGGTGTTCCATGACTTGCTACAGTGTTATCAAGTGCCTTCTAAATTTTAAGCAGAACATTAAAACCAATGAGAGCAGGCTGCACTGAGCATCTGCTGGTACGGAGCCCTCACTAACTCCTTCTCCCTCCGTCTTTCCATCAGACGTCAGCCTGTTATCACTCAGAGAATATTGGCTCCCTGTCAGAGGACAGCCTTGCCACTGTCAGCCTGTTCTCAGACCTTGTAAAAGAAATAAAAAAAAAAGGTGTCTGAAACACTGTAATGCTTACGGCTATACTTCAGGGCAGAAATAATCAGTTATTATTTCAAAATTCTTTACGGTTAAGAATACAGAAATATAAACGTGGTAGCAGTATAAGCTAGCAATTCATTTATGGTAAGTAGAGATTCATAATCCTGGAGCTCTAGAAGTGTAAATGATGAATTACTTCCAAGGTCACGCTTACCAGACTGAAGTAATTCTATTGATCGTAAAACGTAGCTGAAAGTGCACAAAGAACGACGCGGGGTTTATTGTTCTTCCTGCTGTTGCACAGGAATACAGCAGGACGTGGGCAAAAAACCCCCAGTTAGGCTCTCATTTAGAAATTAAGGTACTCGGGACGTGCTGCCACCTCTCCGTCTCGCTCCTGAGCCCATCGCTGCAACCTGGCTGGAATGAGCACAGCAGAGCACCTTCCCCCCCCCCCCCCCCCCCCCCCCCCCCCCCCAAAAAAAAAGCATCTCATCCCCCCCAAAATCCATGGGATGCCTTGCACTGCGGAGGGCTTTTTGCTTGAATAAAAGTACGCAGCAGCCGCAGCAGGATTCTGCAGTTTTCAGCCACTAAACTGCAGAACAACTTTTTGGGGTTGTGCATCAAACCCCCACCACATGCACTGACTTAGCAGGTTAAAAACTGTGTTTCCATGTGCCAGCAGTAGCTGTTGTTTAAACCACTCGGCAACGTAAATACACAAAGTTAGGACTGACGGGCTCTGTCGGCTCGATCCTCTTTCCTTAAAGTCACTGGGAATTTACAGGTAACAGACCTCAAAGGAGACAAAATGCTCCCTGTTCCCCACATGCTGGTGTTTTGCTACCATAAAAATGCAAACTGATTTTCATAAGCTTACACAGCCATCCCTAGTAAACGACCCAAATTTGATAAAGCCTTGACGGTCTTTTCACGTGCAACTAAAAACTTAAGGGCACATCGGCTCCTGCAGCTCGACTTTGCGGTTTGGGAAGGGTTTAGCTTTGTTTAAAAATCAAATAAACTATCCTTCTGTAAATAACATGGGTATACACAAGCAAAGAGCAAAACTGTTCCAAAATCTCCAGGGCACTAGCGAACTGTAACTGCAGCATCTGTCCTTGCCGTGATCGTTATTAACATTTGCTTGACTGTTGGAGAGCCCCCAGCTCACACCAGTTAGACATAAATCTCAGGCAGGAGGGGAGTTATCCTACGAATACCTTGAGGTGTCGTAGCCCTTTGGATGAAACATTTTCAAGAAATGCTTTCCCTTGGAAGCCACTGTGGTTAACTACCGGAGCACTCGCAGTCTCTCCCTCACACAGACACACAGACAAGCACACGCATCCTTCGGAAAAACAGAGCAAGAAGAGGCGTACCTAACATTTTCACAGTTTGCTTGTTGTTCTTATCCCTGATAACAGCGTTTGGGCCGATGTTCTTTCTCTTTCTCCTCCAGAGCTTCCTCCCGATGAGGCTGTACAGCACGGTCAGGCAAAACACGGGCAGGAAAAAGAAGATGCTGGAGGTCCAGACCATGATGGTGAGGAGCCCCGAGCGGATGGCGTACTCCGTGGCTCGGCACTCGTTGGTGCTCAGGGGGTTCGTGCCGTTCTCGTGCTCGACCCCCACCAAGACGAAGATGGGTCCGGCGCTAACGAAGGAGATGGCCCAGAGGAAGAGGATGACCAGCTTGACCTTCCCCTTGGTGATGATCACTTTCGCTCGGAGGGGGAAGCAGATGGCGACGTACCGCTCCACGCTGAGGGCGGTGATGTTGAGGATGGTGGAGTAGGTGCAGCTCTCACTGACGAACTGGAAGAGCTTGCAGAGGAGATCCCCGAAGTTCCAGGGCCGGTACTGCCAGAGGCGGAAGAGGTCCAGGGGCATGCAGAGGAAGATGAGCAGGTCGGAGAAGGCCATGCTGGACAGGTAGAAGTTGGTGGTGGTCCTCATGTCCCGGAACCGCGACACCACCAGCATGGTCATGAGGTTGCCGATGATCCCGATGACGAAGAGGAGGACGCAGGCGACGGTGATGCCGGTGAGCACGGGCGCGGGGAAAAGGTGCAGCGGGGGCTCGGTACCCGTCCGGTTCTCCGCGCCGCGGCCGCCCGCGCTCCCCTCCCGCATCCTGCCCGCCGCGGGCCGCGCATCACCGCGGAGCCGCCGCCCCCCCCGCCCGGCCCGGCCCCCCGCTCCGCTCCGCGCCGCTCCGCGCAGCTCGGGCAGGTGCGGAGGGGCGGGGAGGGCAGCGCGGCCCCGCTCCGCCTCCCGCCGGGCGCTGCGGCTCCCCCCCCCCCCCCGGGTCCGGGAGGGCTGGCGCTCCCCGCCGCGTCAGAGGGGACGCGGGGGCGGAGCGGGTCCGGTACCGGGGGCCGAGGGCCAGCCCCAGCCCCGCGGCTCCGGTCCCGGGCGGCTGCGGGACCCGGGGCGGCGGCGGCTGCCAAACTTTGTTCCCCGGGGCCGGCGGCTTCCACCCCCGGCGGCCCGCACCGGCCCCGCTCAGCCGCCCGCGCCGCTCCCGGGGGCCGGGCTGAGCCCAATTGGGCTCAGCCCGGCCCCCGGGAGCGGCGCGGGGGCTGGATCCGACCCTCGGCTCGCTCCGCACCTTGGCTCTTGGCAGGAGCGCCGGGAGGCTCCGTTTCGGTGAAGCTGCGGCGATGGCCCGCTTCCCCGTGTGATTTATCTCCAATTCAATTCCCATTCGGCGCCTTGGTGCTGTGCCCCACGCTCTGCCCTTGGCGGGCGCGTAGCTGATAACCGCCCGCGTCCCCAGCCCCAGGCTCCACCAAAGGGCAACGTGGCACCCAAGACGAAATAAGGTGGGAGCAGCGGAAGGTGAGCTCAGGGGCAGCTCCGTGACCCCAGCACACCTGCAACAGGGATCTCTCCCCCTCCTTCCCACCTTGCCCTCTCTGCAAAGGGTCAGTCTTTCCCATCTAGGGGGGCCGCACCCCTTCCCTTGCACCCCATCGCTCAAGGTGGCGACTGATGCCCCGAAGCCACCTCAGCATCTTGGCTCGCTTCAGCTTTGCGCTGTTTTTCCGGGGTGCGCTGGCTGCAGAGCTTTATTTCAGGGTAGAGCACAGGCACGGCGTGGCCCAGCGCTCCCTTACTCCGCCTGCGCCTCTGGACGTGCCTCTTTGCTGGGATTTACTTCCCATGATAACGCGTTAGCCTCGCTGCCTTGTCCGTATCCTAATTTGGATGATATATCCTTGCGGTTCCATTGGAATCAGTATTCATCATTCCTGCTCTTGAACAGACAGTTTTGTAGCAAGTTACTCAAGAGTTGCTAAATTTTATGGGGGACGGCTACTCATTAATTGCAGTTGAAAAGGAGAAAGAGCCTAACGAGCTTCTCGCTTTGTTTATCCAGCTGCCTATATAATTGTCTTCTACATTTCCGAAGAAAAACCATGGGCTGAATGCCACCAACGTACAGTTATTTCATATTACAATTTTGTGGCCAAACTAATTTAAATGGCGTTGTATCATATTATGGAGGAGCTGGTAACTGCCTCTGGATTTAGGCTGCCAAATACTTTCTGTGTTTATAATTTCACTCTTTTTTTTTTTTTTTTTTTCCCCTGATAAATTCTCAGACCAGTGGCATTAGCTGCAGGATGTTGATATCTGGCAGAGAAAATGGCCTGAAGCTATAAATGTGATTTTCCTCTGTAGAGAGGAGCCTTCACTCTCACGAAATTTTTTCCAGGTTTTGGTGAGCTGTATCTTGTCAAAAATGACCATTTCCCATTCCCCCGGGAGAGAAAAGCTTTCTCTTTCGGGTTGGTTTTCTTTTTTTTTAGGGAAAAAAAAAATGTATTCATTATTAAAATAAAACTTGAGCTGAGGTGTGTGTAGCCAAATCAAGCAGCCAAAAGTGAGGCAGCGCCGGCTTTGGATACTCCAGACAGCTTGAGCTCGTAATGCAAAGAATTAACGCTTAATTCGTGGGGAGTTTGATGTGTTAAGTGATGAGCCGCTGGGATCAGACGTGGCAGTCGTGCTTTGAATCCAGCGACATCCGTCCCCTTCTCGTTCAAAGGGTATCTATCGTGCGCCAAGGGTTTCTCCGGCTGCTTTTCCTTCATGGGGTCAGGGCCGGAAAAAACTGTCAGCTGAGCGAGAAGAAAAGCAGCGCCAGATTTCTGATTCTTTCTGATTTCTTTGGCAACTGCAGGCCAAATTTTGATGGGCTGTAAAGAATTGACGTCCCGCAAACTTTGCACGATCATGAATTCCTGCCTCTGCTTTGCATGTGCTGAAGGACAGCGGTGACAGAAGATGTAAGAGCTGTGAGGGAAGATGGCTTCAGGCTCTGAAAGTATCTACTTGCCCTGGGCTGCAAGAACAGTTCTGTTCTGTTGCCTCAACAACTGCAGAGAAGATTGAGGTCGCTGCTGTCATCGGGACGAGAGAAATGGAGAGAAAGTGGCAGAAGTTAAGTACTTTTTATTCACAGTTCTATCCACTAACTGGATATGGAAACAAAACAGATTTTTCAAAAAATATTTTTTAAAAAAATATAAAATTAAAATTAAAAAAATTTTTTTTTGAAAGCACATTATAATATAATATAATTAGGACGAGGGGAAACGGCCTCAAGTTGTGCCAGGGCAGGGTGAGGTTGGGCATGGGGAACAATTCCTTCCCCAAAGGGCTGTCAGGGGCTGGAAGGGGCTGCCCAGGGAAGGGGTCGAGTCCCCAGCCCTGGGGGGATTTAACAGCCGGGCAGAGGCGGTGCTGAGGGCCAGGGTTTGGGGGTGGGATGGCAGGGGTAGGGGAACGGTTGCGCTTGGGGATCTTAAAGGGCTTTTCCAACCTCAACGATGCTATGATTCTGTAATGGACATTTACCTTTCCCAGCACTCTTAAAATGCGGGTGCTTCTCTTCGGTAGCTTTAAAGCTGTGTTGAGCACTGGAGATGGGGTGGAAGAGAGTTTGCATTTCGGGAGTTTTGAAATCTCTCTCCCATGTTCCATTCTTTCCATTTTCTTCTCACCCAATAAAGTTTTAATTCTTGCTTATAGCCTTGTTTGTTGTCATGGAAATATCTGAAGGCTTTGAGTATAGAATGATTATGGGTTTATTGTGGAGAGAAGACGGAAGGGGAAAACAGACTTCAAGGGAGAGATCTCCCATTTAAAAATGATGTAGCTCCAACAGTTCGCAGAGAAGCAATTGCAGTTTTTTGATTATGTCCAGGGGCAGAAGATGTTTTGACTTTTATTGTAAATGTATTTCAGGAACAGAAGGAAGCATCTGGTGCGTGCTTTCAAAGGTTACAGTTTAGCAACTATCATCAGTGAGCAGCACCGATGAAATAGTGGTAATCCAACTTAATAACGTAAAACCCGGCCCGCGCTCAAATGGCTTCGCGGTTGTTTATACGGCAGTAAACATCTGCAGGCAGACTTCAAAACACTGCTAGTTTATTCATCAGCAAAGCTGTGCGCTAATGCCACTAATTCGGACGCATCCGTTTTAGGCTCAGCTTTTCGCCGTGCTCCAGCTCATCGAGCTGCTAGGCCACCGCCTGGGCGTCAACATCCCTCGTCCTTCCATGGGTTCACCAGGTGGAGAGAGAACGTGGTTCATCCGTCACAGGTATGTTCACTTTCGGCTAAAAGTAGAGAGTGCTTATTAAATCATTTCTAGCATGAGAGCAGCAGATATATCCTGCATTTTCTGAGTATCATTGGATGTTCTTTCTAAAGAAGATCTGCAGGTTTTGACCTCAAAGCTGTCCTGGCTTTGGATGGAGATGTTCATCTGACTTACGTGCGTTTATTAATATCCATTACGATTTGAGTTCTGATGGTGCCAGAACATGCAAGATGGGATTGCAGAGTTAATTATTCCCGGTTGTGCTTTCTCATTGATACTTCTGCCTCGTGTTAAATGGGGAGCGCTAACTTGGCTCAACTCACCGGCAAATCTGCGGTTCATCCACTTTGACTTCACCTGGTAGTTATATGCGCTAAATACCCATGACGCAGTACAAATCGAGGATAACATGAGCTGGAGAATTCGCATTCAGACAAAATTAAAAGTATCTCGAAGAGGAATTTGTGCGCGGGATTCTATTGTGTTTATATTCCTGGTTTCTGAAAGGCAGTTGGAACAACTCTGGATTCTCTGATGTTTGCTAATGCCATGAGTCTTACATACACGATGTGTTCCGTGCAAAAGTATTATGCGCACCACAGACAAGGAGCGTGATTTTTATATTAACTCTGGTGGAACAGCCCATAAAAATGGGAAGCTGCTTAAACCTACAGGTTTCTGCCAAAAGGTACAGCCCCATCTCACTGACCATAAGCAGTTGGACGGCTTTTCGGCCACGACCCAGCGTCCCAACTCGATGTCACCTCTAAAACTTTCAGAAGAAATTAATGGAAATGTCTGTACAGGTTTGGATTATGAATGTCTCGGGGAAAAGGCGTGGTATTACAGAGCAGCAGCGATGTGGTGGTCAGGCAGCTAACTGCGGTACCCTGGTAATCAGAGGAAAATTAATGTGACATAGCATGCAATTTCAGTCTGTTAATACAGAAGAAAAGTTATGATGAAATATTTCTGGATGATCCCTATTTTGGATGATTCTGATGAAAATTGCTATAAATTTCCATGTAACTACATGGAAAAAAAAAAAAAAAAACCCAACCTGTGCAAATTGGATCAGACCCAACAATATCCTAATCTATCTTCCGCTACTGAATGGCACAAGGTGCCTTGGCGGGATGAATGAGATCTTGTCTCAGTGTGCTTATTTCTGTTATATTGACCATCGCGTTCAGTCTTTTCCGAGGCCCTACTATTTAGATGTAATCTGAAAACTAAAATTACAGCTCTCGAAATCTCAGTGTCTGAATCAGGCTTTCTGCCTGTTTGCATGGAGCACAACAGATGCATCCCCGATCCTGCTTGGGCAGTGAATACTGCTGCGATACAAACAATAATCATTACATTTACGAAGGCAAAGAGAGGCAAAAAATAGAAGTCTGCTTCCATGAAGTAATGAAAGGTACAATACGAGCCCCTTAGCTGGCATGTCCTCTTTCCCATGGAAACACCAGAAAAGAGAGAACCCTCTGCTGAAATAAAAGCAGTCCCTATGAAAGGGATTTTTTTTTTTATTTTTTTTAAAACCTGTGGGCATCCCCAATGCAATTTAGGGTTGCAGTCGCGGGGGCCGCTCCTCCCCAGTGATGGCATACTGGTTCCAGTGGGGCTCGGTGTGGATGAGGAGAGCTGCGCACACGTACCTACTCCTCTGATTACCGAGGCTTGAGGCATGCTCATTTTTTCTGAATAGAGCCCAACACAAACAGCTGGGCTAAATGTATTTAGAATATGAGTGCATTAGGGAGGCCAGCATCCTTCTGTTAATCATGTAGATGCACAGCGTGTGAAACAGCAACGTGGGGCTCTGCCCGAGCCCAGTACAGTGAGAATAAGATAATGTTGGGAACTGCTAACTGAAGGCGATGTCAAAAGGAGACATGCAAAGGTGAAATAGCCTTGGGGGTGGCTGAGGTGGGGGCAACGTTCCTGGGGAATGGCTCCAGTCACAGCCTCTCCCTGTACATGCAGGACAAAACTGCCCCCTCTCCTGCCTCAGGGTTTGGGGGGGTCAGGGTAGATGATGCCTTCACGTCTTGTTGCGTTTCCAGGGTTCGCTTGGGTTTCGTACCTTTTTTTTGGTTGGGGCAAATTTTAGAAGCAGAGTGAATAGACCAAACAAGGTCCCATGTTTGCTGTTGGGGCAGGGAGTGCATTTTTTTACAATGTTGAGGGAATCTCCAGTTTACTGCTGCTTTACCACATCTGTGTGAATGGTCCTTGTCCCTCTGAATTCAATATATCATAGAGCTATAGAATACCAGGTTGGAAGGGACCTCAAGGATCATCTGGCCCAACCTTTCTAGGCAAGAGCACAGCCTAGACAAGATGGCCCAGCACCCTGTCCAGCTGCGTCTTCAAAGTGTCCAGCGTGGCAGAGTCAACCACTTCCCTGGGGAGATTATTCCAATGGCTGACTGTTCTCATTGTGGAAAATTTTCCTCTCATGTCCAGTTGTAATCTTCTTAGTATTAACTTGTACCCATTACCTCTCATCTTTTCCATGTGACTTCTTGTGAAAAGGGAGTCTCCATCTTCTTTGTAGCCACCCTGTAAGTAACAGGTAGACAGTGATGAGGTCACCTCTGAGCCTCCTCTTCTCAAGGCTGAACAAACACAGTTCTCAGCCTTTCCTCATACGGCAGGCTTCCCAGGCCTTGGATCATCTTGGTGGCCCTTGTCTGGACCTCCTCCAGCCTGTCCACATCTTTTTTTGTACAGCGGGAACCAGAATTAGAATCACAGAATCGTTTAGGTTGGAAAGATCTCTAAGACCATCAAGTCCAACCATACAGTCCAACTGTACACAGTATTCCAGGCATGGCCTGACAAGCGCTGAGTGGGATGATGACTTCTTTATCCCTGCTGGCGATGCCCTTTTTGAAGCAACCCAGCATCCTATTGGCCTTCTTGGCCGCAGCGGCACACCAATGTATCTTCTACTGCAGTTTGGTAATGGGTAAGGATCAGATGTTTTCCTATTAAATAGATTTCCCAGTGCTTAAATAATTGCCAAAGCCCAGAAACATGAGAAGAACCTCAAGGGAAGTGCTCAGCATGTTGTAGTCTCTGGTCATGAGATCACTGTCAGTGATGCCTTCAGTGTATTGCTTCCAGATGCTGGTCACCAACAAGGGTCTGGAAGCCAATTACATGGCATTGCTCAGTGGTTTGCGTTATGGCCTTTGTATCGCAACCACTTGTGGCATTTAATGGATTCTAACTGATACCAACCAAAACCAGAGGAATTATTTCAGACAGGGTTGTTGTTATGGAAGCCATAGGATGACACCAGTAATCACTGCAAGACTAAATAACCGTTTACTAAAAACGTTTTATATAAAATGCATGTAGAAAAAATTATGATATGTACACGTTACCACAGCCTGTATCCACAAATAAAAATTTGCTACATTCACCATTCAACATAGGATGAGATGAAAAGTCCGATTCAGGGTGCAAATGTACAAGCAGACGTTGCTGTATCTTTCTATTCATCTTCAAACGCATCCTGCCTGATACTGCTCGATAATCTCCCCCCCAAGACAGTATCTGGCAAGCATGCCTTTAGATTATTCAGAAATAAAATATGATTATTTGGTGTGATCCCTGGTGTGATATGCTCTGCATGCAGAGACAAAGAATACGTAAATTTAGATAAAAAAGGAAAGTCATGCCAGGGAGCGTTCCCCAAGCGACAGCGGGCATGGTGTTATATATTTAGAGTCGAGAAGAGAACATAGAGCAAAAAAAAATAAATCTGTGCTAATAGTTTGTCTTAGCATCAGCTGCAAGTTTGTGGAGTCCCCCACGGTTTCCTTCCAGTCCTTTCTAGCAGCCACGACTCCTGTGTTACACAAATCAGTTCTTAGCCACAGGGAGGGTTTCTGACTCTACGCTGCCACCAATAAATCCAAAATACTTCTTCACAGTTCAGAAAAATTATTTCAAATAAGCTCCTAAAATAACATTTCTAACAAAAAAAAAAAAAACCAACAACTTTTTAATATAACAAATCTCTAAAAAAAAAAAATCCTCAAACCTGATAACTTGGGTCAATCCTATGTGGAGATCAAAAAGCCCGGTCCATTTGCAAGGAGAACCTACAAAAGTCCTTTCTCCAGTGCAGCAGGCATCCAGATATGTAGGGAATGGCCTTGTTCTTCCTATCCTTTTCTGGCAGGCAGAAAATTTCTGAATTAACTACGGAAACCAGGGAGAAAACTGTAGAAATATTTTCTGTTCTCTGTTGAAACAGACGATCTGACAATGAGGCAAACCCAAGTGTTCCAGTAAACGATGAAGTTGTTCACGTATTTGATTATCACTGAAAACTGTGTATGTGATGCTACGCAAAAGCAGCAGACAAAAGTTAAACCTCATCGTTTTCCGCTTGCAGCAGCGTGTTTCTTTGCCCCAACCTGAAGTTCTTCTCGTGCTGCTCAAGCACAGGTATTTAAGTGAGCCAATGTACCCACTTTTCCGCATAACAAAATAAATTGTGTCTATTTATTTCCTCTTGTTGACGAAGTAGTAAGGGCAATGATGGAGGTTTACTCACGAGGCCCATACGCAAGGGCTGTATGTCATTTAATTACCGGAAGGTGGAAGTGAATGTGAGGGTTCCCACGGCAACCTTAGAGTATTAAAAACATAGACGAGCAGGTTTTCTCCTGGCATCATTCTGTTGACATTAAGTAACATTCGCAGACCAATTCTCTTCCTTTCCCTCCATTTTTTTTTTTTTTTTTCACCTTCTTTTCCCCACTGTTCTCTCTGAACCGGGGCAAAATGCGTTCATGGCGCAAACTGGTATCGCTCCACTGACAACGCTGCAGATGTGCTGGTCGATGCTACCTGATTCATGCTGTGGATCAAGCCCACACAGCTTGCACTTCCCTATCTTTTTTTTCCTCTTTTTTTTTTCTTTTAACTATAAAATAGACCTACTCATAGAGTTAAAGAATATGGTGGCCAGTTTTTTTTTTAAAAAAAATAAAAAGCTTTAAAAAAAAGTTATGAAAATTTTCCACCCATTCCCAAAACAAAAATAAAAATCAAACCAGCATTACCCAAATGGCAGCTCTTGTTTAAGTACGGATAGCTGTGTGTATTTTCCTTAAAATATTAGTCATTGGGGTGTGTTATTCTGAATTACATCCTACTAAATACAGGCCAGTACAAATAAACATGGAAGAACCATGTCATGTTTAATTTGTGGCAAATCTCTAATAGAATTCAGTATTTACAGAAAAACACCCTTTTTTTCTGGATCAAGGACTTGCTGTCAACAAGTGTCACAGCAACTACACTGCTGAACCTAGTGGAAGCCCGGTGAAGTATCTGCAGCACAGCAATTAGGTAAATAGGCACTATCATAATGTGCATCTCAAAACACTGATTGATTTCAAAACCTCGTCTGTGCCATTTCAGCAGCTGGGGGGTTTTTTTTGTACAATATCCTGATTAAGACAGACTAATGTGTTTACTCAAGCCATGATCCTGAAAAATGCTTAAGCACATATTTAATTTCAAGCGTGTAAATACTCTGATTTAGTCAGACTGTTTGTGTGCTTAAAATTAATTAGGTGCTTAAGTGCTTTGTTAGATGAGATGAAGACGTGCAGTTTGAGTTTCTGACGGCCTTTTGCTTTTGTAAAACTCGGATTCAAAAACTTCCAGAGTAATTCCAGGGGCATCTGGGAAGCAGCACTTGCAAAGGCTCCTTATAGGAGCTGAGCTATTTAAGACGGGGTCCCAATGGAGACCACGAATAAAATTTGATGTCCAGTCTCAGCCTCGATTAACCGGGCCCGGAGCATCCTCCATCCCCCCCTGCCCTGGCTGAGCTGGTGTGGAGCATCTCTGCGGAGGTGGTGGCGAGTGCTTACCTGCCTGGGGCTCTGGCCAAAGTGATACCTTAAGGGTCAAAAGACCCCCAGATGTAAGCGGCTTACATGCATAAGATTTAGGCCTTATTGTCTAGTTGGCTGATGTTTTGCTAAAATTCAATAGTGTCTAGCTTGCTGTTGCTTTGCTGACGTCAGTAGTGTCTAGCTTGGGTGTTTTTCTAACGGTGTTTAGCTGAATAAACATACCTACTTTACAATCTTACAGATTGTGGAGTCTGTGTCCGCACGTCAAAAGGTATCATCCGCGGCGCGTGAAATCCTCGCGCGTCCCCAGCCTGGCCGGGCGGCGAGCCGCGGTGCCCGTGCCTGCACAAAACATCGCCGTCCGCAGCCGCCGTGGCTGCTCCTTCCCGGCTGGTGGGGAAGGCATTCAGCACGGTCGGACCTCGTGCTGAGCGAGCTGAGAAAGGGGAGTCTGGTACGGTCGGTATTGCTACAGTGTTTGCTTATTATCCCCTGTTTTGTAGGATTTTATGCTGGTCCTGACTACGCAAACTGGTTCCTCTGGAGCGTGATTTTCATCTTTTAGCCTACCATAAAGGCTCCAAAAAAACTTGCTTCTTTGTCCATGTCAACTATGTCACCGTTACTGACAGAGACAAAAATCCTGTCCTCTCTTTTCAGCTGAAACACGCCACCTTGATAGATGGAGTAAAGTCCATATTCTGCCTTTTTAGACCAGCAGCTTGTTCTTGCGCTTTTCATGAGCAAAATGGGCTCTGGGTAATTCGTCAGTTTGTAAACATATTGGACAAGCTGCTTGGGGTTCCTGATTTGTGCCAACAAGTCTGAATCCTCGTTCTCGTTTTCACGGAAACGAAAATAAGTTTGTGAGTAGATGTAATAAAACCCGTTTTGGGGTATCACTAACTCGCCGTTTCTCAGCTCCACGTTGTACAGGAAAGAGTGGCCTTTCCTGGATGATTCCCAGTTGCTTAGTTTTTGTCCGATCCCTCTTCTGGGCAAGGAATCTACTTCAGAAAAAAAGAGAGAAAATGTTAAATTAAAAGCCAGGTAGTGAAGCCAGGTGTCTGCTAGTTGAGGAGTCTGGTTTTTAATAGCAAAGTAAGGAAACCCGCTCTTCCCAGCGGCTCATTAGATCCACTCTCAAAACAATTTGAAGGTCCAGAAGTAAGCTCTTTAGCTCTACATGAGAATTCACACAAACTACTTTTATTTTTAATTGTTGCGCTCCCAAATAAGAGGAAGATCGCTGTGTTGTTACTTAGTAACAAAGCTAAACCGCCCATTTGTGTCTGATACCCTCCCAAGCTGTAGAAACCCTCCCAAACCTTTAATTAATAAGGCCTGAATGTCAAGTCTCCCCTGTCTCCATCTCCCATTTCTAATAGGTCTGTCACCATAGCAGCTGGGACTCACACAACTAACAGAAGGAAATGAAAGGAAAGAGAAGAGGAAAACTTAACGTTAGGAAGAAGGATATTTCTTTTTTTTTCCCCCCTAATGAAGGTTCCAGAAGAAGAGTCAGTGAGGTACCCAGAGGGAGTGGGCTTTCTCCCTGTTCTGCATGAATTAGCTGAAAACCCCCCAATGTCTGGGACAAGAAGACTTTATGATTTCTTTCTTACTGTTAACTCAATGTGAGTATTAAAAAACGTGCGTAAGGCTAGCAATGAGAGAGTACAGTTCTGTCATCTGTAACCGTTTTTAAAGGTTTTTCCTTACTGCGTGGGGACAGGGAATTCTTCCTATTGCTGTTGCCCGTCAGATGCGCCGCGATCCTGTTGACGGGACTGCGCGGTGGCTGCTGCCCATCGGCGTGCGACAGCGTCAGGGCTCTTTCAGCTAAGGAAAGGCCAGAAAAGGAACCTCACGTTAGAAGCAAGAACGTTACAAAGCACGTCAGTCCCATCTGACCTGATTTTAAGGAACAGGCATGTCATTTTTTTAATTGATAGACTGAATGCTATATATTGGCTACCAAGGCTCAAATTTCTCTTTCGCTCTTGCTCTCCTTGAAATGTCTTTATATGCCTCTTTGTTCTCCTTTTTCTCCTCCTCCTGCCCCCAAATTACCAACAGACAACTTAAAATAGCAGCAAATTCTCACATTCACTTAAAATAGCAGCAAATTCTCACATTCATGACCGGTATCTTCTACAGTTAAAGTATTCATAATCTTTACTCCGAATTTCCACTTGGAGGTTGTAATGCTTTCGCTCAACGTGTCGAGAGCTGCAGGAGGTCCGGCAGAGCTCTTCCCTAACTGATCTACATGTTCAGCAGGTCAGTGCCACTGGCTCCCGGGAGAGCAGCCTGTTTATGTGTCCCCATAACACCGTGGGGACTGAGGTCTGGAAGCTGAGTCCTCTCCATCCACCTTGGTGACCTTGCTCTAACCACTTGACCATACTTCTGGCTCCTGAAAATTTGCCTTCTACTAGTAAGTAACCATTTTTCAGTGACTTGCTGCCAGTACAAGACCTTAGTCCGTGTTTTCTGCACTTTTAAAAAACTGAGTCACTACATATCAGGTGCCACTATCGGCTCCTTTTTGCCACAGATAATAAAATTATTATAATACCGTTGACTGCAGATATGTTTTCCTCGTAGCTTCTCGACATCATCTGCCAACAAACATAGAGAAAATGAATTAGTTTCTCAGCAGAAACTGATAGGTACAGGAAAAAGACACTCCTTTCTCAAACTGATGAATAAAGGGTGTTCTGGGTTTGGTCAACCAGCAAATAATAATAAAAAAAAGCCTATTAATTTGTTGTAATAAACAATTTCTATGTTTACATCTTTAATGTAACAAAATATGCAGGAAAACATTTTCAGGAGAGCTCAGCCATCTGGGCTTTAAGTCTATTGGAAAGCGTGACCCTCGTGCTTTTCTCAAATAAGAAGAGAGATCTGCTTCCATTTGCAGAACACCCTGCAGCGTGAACTTCTGTGGGATCTTAGCTCTCAGAAATTAAATTTCATTCATTTTTACACCTTTACCTATCTACCTAAGCTCTTAAGCCAGCACATCTTTGCGCATTCCCCTTCTTTATAACTGTTTGCTGACTGCTGGAACAAACTCATTTGGTTACCAGCGGTGCTGCAGCAATCGCGCTGATGGTTTGAGATGATTTACCTGGGTGACAAACAGGGGCCCTGTATTGCCACTTACTGAGGGCTTCTGCCCTGCCACAGTTTTCTTTATCTACCTATCAATCCATCATTTCATCACATCATTATTATCATCATCATCATCATCATTACAATTTATTATTTCTGGTACCCAGGCTATCTTTTTTTAAGCAATCAGGGAGCCAGTAGATATATTAGATGTGTAAATGTCCACCAAATAAAACAATGTTTTCTTTATGCAGAAGTTCAGGGCTTTCACGGGCAGAACTTCCACCAAAGGAGCAGAGATCTCTGGATACCAATAGAGGATCTATTCTGGGCTGCAAGGTTTGCCAGGTAAGCTTCAGCCAGGAATGAATTTTTATGGATGAGCTTTATTATGCACTGGAGATGGGATTTTGAAAACCATTCCAGAAGATTTTAGCCTTTCTGATTTTTCAGCCAGGCTTTTTCTTCTTGGTAGCCAAAACTGTATGCATTGCGTGCAAGTCACGCAGGAGATGGTGTTCTCTGAATGCTGAGTGGGGAAGGTGCTGTGCCTGATGCTGTCTGCATCTCCCCCAGTACACGGCACAGCTCATGACTACAGCATTCCTCAGGCACCTTTTTACCTCTCCCCGTCCTACATCTCATCTCATTTTCTCGTCCCAGTCTCCCTGTATTTCCAAAGGGGGAGCGACACCTCTGCTAGCACCGTGATCTGTACGGTCAGGTAGAAGAAAACGAGCTCGAGTCAAACACTTCTACCCTGAGGTATTTCAGACAGGCCAAGCTATCGCCGAAATTCGCTCAGTACGCACTGATTGTGCTTTATTATTCCCTGAATGTAGTGAAACCACTGCCAAGGGTGGGTTTTTTTGGCTTCAGTGCAAGCGCTGCAGCTGAAGCTGTGGCTTGACTATTGCAATAAAACAAATAGCTTGACTATTGCTTTGCAATAAAACAATCTGAGAGCCCCCCTTTATTCTGCTATTAGGATTCTTTGAATTGTAATATCACCACGCCCACTGTTTCAGCATCTTGGTTCCCAAATACCTTTTTAATTAACTTTCCCAGGTGCCACTTCACTTGCCAGCAGGGATCAGTCGCTCTGTCTTCGCTTTCAATCAGATCCAAGTTTTGGATGAAATTTCCGATTTCCTCCCCGGTGAGACAAGCGATGCCGCTCTTGGAGTACGTGTCCCGGAGCTGCAGCAGAAGGGAAAGCCAGGATTTTTCACCTCTGATGTGCTCACAGATGTTCAGCTGTGGTAAGTCACTAAATTCACTACGCTGAGGAACACGCTTTCTTTTCATTAAAGCATTTGCTAGTACAGTGCAAGTTATGACTACAGAGACAGCATGAGTCATTAATCCTGATTTTACCATTTGTTTAACTATGACAGCATACCTAGCATGCAAAAATGTACTTATATTATCTCCATGGACATAAATTTCGTATCCAACACTCAACTAAATAAGCTTTGTGAAAATTCAGATCACTAGTGTTGTGAATTTTTAGTTTCTCTAGTTGTGCATTAAAAACCATTCCTTTTGCACAAGAGATTTTTCTTCACAAATTATTGAGGATGAAGTCAAATACCAGACCCTAAAAGTAATTTCCATTCTGTCTTTTCAGCCAATGCCACTTACAATCCAGGCTTTTGCTGATATATATCCATACCGTATCCACTTTGGGGTCTCTCGGTATTTGACCTAACAGTCCAGAACAAAGTCCAGACACCAGAGATGACACTTGGGTGCAAATAAAATTTTAATGTTGAATGCTTGTGACACAGGCCTATGTTTATACTCTCTAATCACAGAGAAAGCATGTTTTCTCCTGATAAAAGAGAAAACGAGTTTGAAGAGAGTGGCAAACCCCTGTGACTTCAAGGGAACGTGACGGGGAGAGTTGATAGGGAGCGGAAAGCTCTTCCCAAGCCCCGCTGCATCCGCAGGGCGAGGCGGTGGACCCAGCTCCAGCTGGCGCTGTTGTTTAATGGAAGAGCAGGGAACCTGCTGCCTCCAGCAAGCGCCAGCGGAGATCAGCTCCCGCCTGCTTTGAACTCGCTTGCTGCTGCATCAGCTGTAACGACTGGTAAGGCTGCTTGGGCCAGCAAAGCCCCAGGGGAACGTGGAAGAAACAGCAATCGGCAATAAGCATGCAGAGCATTCAGATGTAGCTTTTAAATGCCCGTCTTCTTAGGTTAAAAGAAGTTTGGTTTGCTAAACAGATCCATTTATTCCACAAGTACCAGCTTCAGCTGGCCTTGAGACCAGGGTATCGAAAGCAACAACTGGAGTCACCTCCTCCTTCACACCCTGTGCTTTTCCTGCCCTGTTTTCCTGTTGGAAAACAAAGGCCTTTAGGAAGAAATTCCGTGCTGCAGGAGGATTAGGCGAATTCACCCATACCTCCCTACTGGTCCCACTGGCTGGAACAGCACCGGCGGTTCACAGCAGCAGACCCTAGGGAGCTTCATTTAATACCTAAAACGATTCTGTACTTTGTAGGCATCAAAGTGAAATGGGGCCACTGCTATGAGTGTTTGTGAAGGTTTTGGTGTCCTTGCTGAGAAGTATAGTGATATTCTTAAATCAGGTTTCTTGTTTCAAGAACTCACTTAAAGTGATTAAAATTATGTGCTTATTAAGGTTAAAACGCACTTAAAACTAAGGGCTCTGACAGATTTAACTACACTAGCTTCTATGACAAAGTAGTTTGATGAGTTTTAAAAAATAATGGGAGCAGATGAGGTTTTAGTGTATTGTCTTACCAGATCTGCTCCAGCTCACCCCTGAGCTTTGCCCTCCAATCTGGAAGCAGAGTCCTGCGCTTCTGCCTTTTCCTTACCTGGCATCCTTTTCCCCTTTACTTCAGCTTTACTATCCTGGCATCGGACCAGTATTTTGCATGCATTTTGAAATCTTCAGGGAATGTGACCTGAGTCAGCACCGTACGGTACCGAAGGATTGGTGTTTATGGGTAAAGAAGGCAAGGCATCGGGGTGTCGTAAGGCTTAACTCAAATGAGGTTTATCTGTAGCACTGAAGTTTTTGAGGACAGGAGTCCTGCAGGAGGGCTATCCTGTAAAGCTTCTCTCCTATTCTAGGAGTAGTGCACAGACTATGTTTTCACAACAGAAGGAAGCCTGAGGATATTTTCCTTGCAGCCCTGTATCCTGAAGCATAATGAACTTTATTGTGCTCGTGCCTCAGCACTTCCTCCCATAGCAAAACTGTTAAACAAATGGTTGTATTTGTAGTCTGTAGATGAATACAGCTGTAGAGAAAAAAAAAAAAAAAAAGCCCTGCTAGTTATACATCATTCTTTTCGTACAGATAAAGATATCTGCGGTCTGTGCAGCCATAGTAATTTGGTGAAGGTGTAGAAATGCAGATATTGTGAACAATGAAGGGAAGAAAAATGGGCAGAGAAAAATCACAGTTTGCCTTTTGAGATTTATTCCCTGTGCACCATGTGGATGAGGGGTAGCAGACTGTTTCTAGAGAAGCTTCTTCCTTGTTTATCGTGCACCAGATGGCACATGCAAGAATATGTGCTTAAGGCACCCCCTCCAGAGCCAGCAACCTTACTTTGTAGCCCAGCAGAACTTCAGTGTGGGCAGATTTAGCTTTTCACACCAAACACTGGCTTGTTATTCTTCAGAAACAGTATTTTGAGCAAGTATCACTAGATGGGACTGTGTCCCAGGTGTACATATTTGAATAAAAGGAAGGGAAACATAGGTGTGGTTACAAATTACTTCTACTGGCAAGCTTGTTAGCAAAGGACTCTACACTGCTATGCATGAAGGAACAAGAATGCATTTATGTATTTTTCTTCGTTGTCAGTATTATGCAACCCTTACTTGATCAAATGAACACATCTACATGACTCCCATTTCACCCAATATGGGACAACCACAGCTATCAGCTTAGCAGGAAAAAACCATGTTTATACATTTCCAAAATTGGCTTATATTGCAGAATACCATATACCCTTTAACATTCACTTCGCAGAGGAGTTTGACGTCTCCACGGGCTCCACCTATTAAATGTGGTGTGGCATAAACACACAGGTAACATAACATTTTACATTTAGGCAATCCTTTCTAAAGCTGTAGAACTACAGTACACTTACCTGCAGTTAGGGTTACCTTAGTGCCAGGGAGAGCAACCGCCAGAACAACTGTACAGCAGGGGAGTAAATTTGGGGCAAGACGCTTAGGGAAACCCGGAGTACTGGGGGAAGGGGGGTGTCAGTGAAAAGCAAGGACCATGCACATAAAGGCTCGTGGGAGTATAAAATAAATGTCATTTTCTTGGATGCAAATGGTCTTTTGCAGGAAGAGAAAGGAGTTAAGCAGCAGCGAGCAGGCTCGGAGGGTGGCTGCAAGGAGACCAAAGCTTCCAGACTACACAGTGGGTGTTTTACGAGTCACTCCGAGGAATTCGTCGGGGTTTGCTGTCTGGGTGAAGTTCCTTCGGGGTTAGTCACTGCCTTAAAACTAGGCACTTTCTAGAGGAGGCGTTTAAAAGGCACCTCGGCTTTTCTCAGCCTTTTTTCCCTGCTGCCTGTATATGCATGTCCCTCGCACCCCTCCCGCTTCTGCAGCACTGGGGGGGGGGGCAGCGGTGGGGAGCCAGCCTGGGGCTCTAAGGGAAGGCCCGCCACGTGTGCTGCTCGGCTGCAAAAAAGTGGGACTTCTTTCTTTTTTTAAAAAAAAAAAAAAAGGGGCAGAAACTTTTTAGTTATCCTTGCTTTCAGCTCGGTCCCCCTGAGCGCACGCCCCGGGCGAGCTGAGGCAGAGGCGCCCTGGGCTGAGCGCGGCTTGGCCGGGGCCTGGGGGGTCGGGGGCCGGGGCCTGGGGGTCGGGTCGGCTCCGCTTCCCGGCCGAGCCGGCGGCTGCCGCAGCTCCGGGCTCCGCGCCTTTCCGTCTGTCCGTCCTGTTCCCGGCCAGAATAAAGGGGGGAGAGGAGGGGGGGATAAGGGGAGAGCGCGGGTCCCCCCGCCGCCTGCCCCCACCGACCTGTTTGAGCTCGTTGGTGAAGTAGAGGAAGGTGACGGCCACGCAGACGCACTGCAGGAGCACGGCGGCGGCCAGCACGGCCCCGCAGGCCTGCGCGGGGCTGGGGCCGGCCGCGGGCAGCATCATGGCCGGGCAGGGCTGGCCCGAGGCGCCGCTGCGCTCCGCTCCGCGCTCGGGGGGGAGCTTGACCCGCCTGGGGGCGGGGGGTCGGTCGGGACTCCGGGCTGACCCGCCGCCGTCCCGCCGCTAAGTGCGGCCCAGGCAGCCCGCCCGGCCAACGGCCCGCCCCGGCTCCCCGCCTCCCCGGGCGGGACCCGGCCCGGCCCGCGGGGGGTGTGTGCGGGGCCTGCCCGCCCCCCGGCTCCTGCTCCCCCCTCAGCGTGGGGCGGCATTTCGGGGCAGGCTCCCTGCGCCAGCTCCGCCAGGGAACAGCGGGGGGGGGGGGTTAAAGAGGTGAAGGCTGGGGTGAGGCGTGCGGCGAGGCCCAGAGGTTCCAGGGGGGTGTGGAGCCTCCTTCTGTGGAGACACTCAACCCCCGCCTGGGCGATGTCACACAGAATCCCAGAATCCCAGCATGGCAGGGGTTGGCAGGGCCCTCGGGAGCTCACCCAGTGCCACCCCCCTGCCCAAGCAGGCTCACCCAGAGCAGGGGGCACAGGACAGCGGCCAGGCGGGGGTTGAACATCTCCAGAGAAGGAGACTCCACAGCCCCCCTGGGCAGCCTGGGCCAGGGCTCGGGCACCCTCACAGTCAACAAGTTCTTCCTCCCGGTCAACTGGAACCTCTTCTGCTTCAGGTTGTGCCCATTGACCCTTGTCCTGGCACTGGGCACCACTGGGAAGAGTCTGGCTCTGTCCTCGTGACATCCACCCTTGAGATATTTGTAGGTGTTGATGAGGTCCCCTCTCAGCCTTCTCTTCTCCAGGCTGAACAAGCCCAACTCTCTCAGCCTTTCCTCCTAGGGGAGATGCTCCAGTCCCCCCATCATCCCTGTTGCTCTCCTCTGGACTCTCTCCAGGAGTTCCTCATCTTTCTTGAACTGGGGAGCCCAGAACTGGACCCAGAGCTCCAGGTGGGGTCTCACCAGGGCAGAGCAGAGGGGGAGGAGAACCTCCCTCGCCCTGCTGGCCACGCTCCTCTTGTCCTGTGCAGCCTGCCCTGGGTGACCCTGCTTCAGCAGGGAGGCGGGGTGGACTGGATGATCTCTGGAGGTCCCCTCCAACCCCTGCCACTCTGGGATTCTGTGATTCCCAACTCCCAGCTGTGTTATCCTCTCCCGCAGCTCTGTGGGACAATAACCTGTACCTGTGCCACGTGCTCCAGCCCAGCGCTGCCATCACAGCCTCTCAGCCCGCACCGCTTTCCCCCTGGCCATGACACCCTTAGTGCCATGGGACACGAGCGCCTGGTATGTGCTGGGCTTCCTTCATCCAGGCTCACTTTGTGGGCTGGTTGGGTGGGATTTGTTGGTTTTCAAACCTCTAAGACGTCTTCCTGCAAACGTTCCTCCAACCTGTTGAGCCCAGACAGAAGTTTTCCAAGGGTATGTGCATGATTTAGGATGTGTTCGTTGACTTTCGCTGGCGTTTTGACACCTTCATTCTCAGCAACTTCATCGTTATCTGCAGATGCTTTAAAATCAGGAGCGGTATGGTCTGCTGACAGTGCAGCCATGGAAAATTGGGCTTTCAAATCTGAGCGCAGAGACTTGAGTGAGTTCACTTTCGCGCTGGTGCCGCAGGTCAGTGCAAAACTGCCCAACAGCCATAACCTGAGTTCCAGGATGCAGGTGGGAGTTCTCAGTACAATTACAA
Source organism: Butorides virescens (assembly GCA_017310255.1). Classification (NCBI taxonomy): domain Eukaryota; kingdom Metazoa; phylum Chordata; class Aves; order Pelecaniformes; family Ardeidae; genus Butorides; species Butorides virescens. The sequence continues at coordinate 257,893 of JADKXX010008025.1, read as the reverse complement.
GGCAAAATTAAACCAAAGATCTCTTAATCTCTCTTGACTATTGAAAAGACCTTCAGAAGATGTAACTGCATTGTATTCAACCATTTACAAGGACATTAATTGTTTTTTCTTCCGTCATAATGTAGCAAAATGATTCCTGAATCCCTGTTTAACGTGGCAGCAAGCGGTTTGTTTGGCTCTTTGTAGCAATCAATCTGGGTGCTGGACCAGTTCAAATTGGCGTAATCCCAACACATGTCGGGCAGGGATGATTAATGTTTTCTTGAAAGTGAGCTCATGACCTCCTCCTATGACTTCTCCACAAAGTAAATGTGACATGAGCTCTGGAGCCCTCAGCACCAGGAGGACATGGACCTGTTGGAGCGGGGCCAGGGGAGGGCTACTAAAATGCTCCGAGGGCTGGAGCCCCTCTACTGTGAGGCCAGGGTGGGAGAGTTGGGGGTGTTCAGCCTGGAGAAGAGGAGGCTGCGGGCAGAGCTGAGTGCGGCCGGTCAGGGCTTCAAGGGGGCCCAGAGGAAAGGGGGGGACAAGCTTTTTAGCAGGGCCAGCTGGGACAGGACAAGGGGGGATGGCTTTAAACTGAAGCAGGGTAGGTTTAGGCTGGACCTAAGGAAGAAATGCTTTGCAGTGAGGGTGGTGAAACGCTGGCAGGGGTTGCCCAGAGAGGGGGTGGAGGCCCCATCCCTGGGACCATTCCAGGCCAGGTTGGACGGGGCTGTGAGCAACCTGATGTGGTTCAAGGTGTCCCTGCTCCTGCAGGGGGGTTGGGCTGGGTGGCCTCTGGGGGTCCCTTCCAACTCAAAACATTCCATGATTCTGTGACATTTTGGTCTCCTGCTTTGAGGCATCCCAGCCCCTTTCTGAGTGGGGCTATGGGACTCCCATTTGCATTTACTTATTGCAAAGTAGTTCTTTGCATCAGCTTCAGAACAGGAATTTCTTACAGATTGTTTAGCACATGCAGAAAAGAATCCTACAAAAAAAAAAAACCTGTCTCCACCCTACTTTGTTTATCATGGTTCATAAATTCCCAAGAAAGATACTCACCTGAGGGAACCATGTGAAGAGTCAATGAAAAGCTGGTAAACTAACTTGGAGGAAGATTCCCGCCTGCTGCAGAGAGCTGGTGGGGGTTTTCATGACAAATGTTTGGGGAGGTCCTATCTCTTGTGCAGGAAACAAAACTTCTGGTGTTTCCTTTCAAAGAGAATAGAAACAAAAGTGAAAGGAAGCGCAGGGCCCTATGGGGTGCTCCTATTGTTCACATTTATTTAGGACTTGGTCTTTATTCTGTGCTTTTCCAACCCCTTCACGGATTTCTCCCCAACCTATGACTCGGAACAGAACCATTTTTGTGAGTAAACATACCAGTTCATGAAAGATTTTTTCAAGAGCCGTGTACTCAGCTTGTAGGTGTCTCCCAGGCATGGTCCATGTCCCCCTGACCCATCATCTGAAAGCCTCCGTGGATATTCCTTATGTCCCTCATTTAAAGCTTTTCTAGTTAGCGCCAGTGTTGTAAGGCAAAATCAGTGAAGTTTGTTTTGAGTTTTGACAAGCACAACGAGGAAAACAAGGGAAGCAAACCGCTGAAACGCACCTCTTCCAGAAATTATCTTGTCATGTTTCATTCTGAAGTTTTCGGATCTTAAAATATCATTGTACAATGATAAAATGTTTATGGGTTTCCACACCGACATAGGATAATACGAGAGTGAAACTCCAACCGTTTCCACCATTGAACGTGCTTGAAGATCTTTGCTTTCAGTGCTTGCTTCTCTGCAGTCAATTTCTGTCTCTAATAGGTGTAAACTTATACTAAAAATAATTTGTTTCAAAGGTTCTGGGAGTGTAAAATTACTGTTTCGATGAAATTTTACCTCAGTAAAACTATGGGTTCGTGATACCAGTGGGAAGGAATGTCGTTAGCGACATTAAACAAAAGGCTAGACTAAAGCAGTGCCCCAGCAAAGCCCCTGATTCATCCTGGCTCCTTCATCCTATTAAAGCTTACTCAGTGAACCATTTAATTAGAGATAAACTTTAATCTGTCCTGCGGACTCGGGATCTGTGCTACTTGGCATGTCAAGGGAACGTCTGGCACTGGACCCGCCGCACCTGAGACCACTTCTCCCCCCTGCAGTGCGACCGGTAGGAATCTGTGAGGGCTCTGAAAAATGTGTAAAAAAAAAAATAAAAATGAAGGGGAGAGAAGAGGGTCTCGAAAAACTCCTTAGTTTTGTTTCCTCACTGACTGCAGCGATGGGGTGATGGAGATGTTTTTGGGGGTGGACCGAGGCTTGCAGGTGTTGATAGGAATACTACTCATCCCCGTGATGCAGACGGGTGCTGTCACCCCTGCTGTCGTTCCTGCCAGCCCCAGCACAGCAGAGCTGTCTTTTCCAAGCCAGAGAAAGCAGAGCTGACTTTCTGGTAGTTCTTTCTAAGCAGTCCTCGGCATTGATTTCTCTGCCGAGTGGCAAAAGAGGTCGTGTTTTTCATCACAAAGCACATAATTGTCGCGCTGTAGCTGCAAAGAGTGAACTTAGCCATTCTGGGGAGGAGAGCAGCCTCGTGGCTGTGCTTTCCGGCTGTGGCTTTCCACCTCCTGGGAGCATGGCTTGGATTCAGCTTTTTGCCACCAAAGATGCTGCGGCCACTGAAGTCTTCCTTCACAAGCTTACTCCTAGCTTAGGTACCGGATTCCCACCAGAAGACACCTGAATGCTTCTGTTGGGTTGGGCTTTGCCGCTTCAGCTGGTGGTTCCTACCGCGGAGCCGCGGAATACCTGGCTGTAAGAGCACAGGAAGGAATTGCTGTGTCTGCTCTCCCCTCTTCCGAAGGGAAGGGACAGCCTGTGCCCACCTTCACAGCCACCGAATGCGTGCGTGGGGCACTGCCATGCTCTGCTGGGGGGGCACGGGCCATCAACAGCCTCGTCCTGCCAAGCCTCCCGGTTAAGCAGGCACAAAACGCCCGGTTTGTGGCAGCCAGCGCAGGGTTAACCTCGCACAGTGCTCCTCCTTTTTGCACATGTGCCGGACAGATCACATCTTGGCCCTTGCGGTTTGTTCATTCCTTCGTGGTCCGTGCGCCAGATTCAGACCTCATGTTTTTCTGTCAGTCACAAACCATTGCAAATGCATGAGTTAATCGTGATTTATACTGTCATGGGATCAGGATGAGGATCTATTTATCAACGCGGTGCCCTTTCTGCCGATGGTGTTACACAAACAGCGATGGTCTAGCTGGCCCACGATGCACCTATGAATTAATTTATTCAGACCCGATGTCTCTCTCTCAATGCCTTGAACAGGAGATTTGATAAATAGAGCAGGGAGTGCATGTGCACACGCGTGCCGCCCTCATTTCCAATAACACTCTCAATCTAACTTTGGGTCTCTCATCTTTAGTTGACAAAATACCGTGCCTTTTCCCTGTGAATGTACCGTATATATTTCAAGCTTTTTCGTTATGTCAGTTATACAGGGGTACTTCCAACCGTATAGTGTCCTTTATGAGCGCTCTTCGTCTTTAAGAGAATTAGTACTTCTTCAGCTTTCTGCAAAATGTTTGCACTTAGAAAGCCAGTTCTTGAGTGCAAAGGAGCAGTGATATTCTCCGGATCTGTAGACCTTCACAAGACCATTAACCCTGGAGTTGAGGTTTGTTGGCAGCATCTCTGGAAACTCAACTCCTGCGCTTTAACGCTTTCCTGGGCAACCAACCTGGTTTATTAGGTTGCTGTGGCTTAAAAAGGAAAGAGCACCTTCCTGATATTAAAGTTCCCAGTGAATTTTGGTAAAACTCCAGCCTTGGGCTGCAGGACCATGCATGGTACCTGCCCTTCCGACATTCACTGGCTGGGCTGAACGCCAGGGATCATGTCCCAGCAAAGAACCTAGATGTTACTCAGCGAATCTGTGCAATTAGTTTCACTGGGGTGCCTTGGTCCAAGATTCCTTGTTGTGTTTTTTAATGTAAATGGTTTATATGTCACTGTTTTTATTACTATTTATAGTGCTGCAACTCAGAATTTCAGTTCCACGGGGAAGTCTCACATTTCAAAATTTCGTTTGTCTTAGAGTGGAAGATTTTGGTTAAAGAAAAGTTTCAAAAAAACTTCATTTTGGAATAGTTGAAAGGACTTTATCATTACAATAACATATATATCCGTTGTAAGGGCTCTATGGCTTTACTTTCCTGTACATCACTCGAGATCACGGAGGTAGAAGCGACTCGTTTCAGCTGCAGATCCCAAGGCTGGATCTGGCCGTGCCCCTGTTACCTCGTTACATGACCAGACTTGTATGAAGCGCCTGGTGATGCTAAGGGCCCCTTGCTGAGGGAGTGAAGAGGATGTTTACAGCTGCTTTTAAGTCTTTCTCTATATTATAGTCACAAAGTGATAATGTTGAAACGGGGTCGTTGCAGCCCCCAGCTCCGAGGGAAGCTGGGAGGAAATCCGTAACACACCTAGCTGCCCCTGCAACAATTCAGAGAGAGGAAGAATTGTCCCTGGCACATAGCAGAGCCTTGCTAAGCAATCAGCTTAAGCCTCGAAGCGTGAAATTTGATTATCTTTACCATAGGTGAGTGCTTTTAACCTCCACTGAAAATAGAAGACAAATATTTCTCCTTAGGGTGCCAGATATGTATGCAAAGAAAGGTTTTTTGAGGCTTCTTCATGGTAAAGCATCTGTCACGTACCTGTCTGTCTTTGGGCTACACTTTCCTCCTGGGACAGATTAAAATCAATGACAAAGCTGTAGGTAGAGAACTGAATGAGGTTTCTGCTTCCTCGCCGAGGGGAACCCAGCATCTGCCCTCCCCTGTGCTGTCGGCGTTGCAGCCGGGGCTCCCGCTCAGCTGCGTGCTCCCAGCCGGCAGCAAAATGCTGCGGGTGCAGGGGAGATGGGGAGAAGCAGCTGGGGGTGATTTTGTCACTGACATGAAACCCCTTGCCCGTTCCTGTAACTAGTAAAAACGGGCATAATGGATCGGACTGTGTATTTGTATTCTATTCATTGGATGGACTGGTTTCTCTCTTGTGATTGAAAAAACGTGTGAAGTTAAATTCTCAGCTCTGTCCAGCAGAATCTGTTTTCCTGCAGTCTTGGTTTGGCTTGGTCTACAACATATTTAATCCGTATTGAGTATGCGTGGATTTATTTTTGCATTTACCACCAGCACGACCGTCGTGAGGATACACGAATGAAAGTGGGGAGTAGGTTTGTTTGTATTTGCACCCGCTAGACCTGTGCATCTATGGCAAGAGCACCAGGTCACGTAAGGTGGTGGTACCCAGCGCTGCCTGTGCACCTTCTGGGTTTATTCACTCTGTGCCCTGCTGCTGTGGAGGTTTTGGGACTGCTTGGTGGCTGCTTTGTTCTGGGGGAGGTGGTTTTGGGAGCAGGCAAAGTGGACACGACATATACTGGCCTCTGCTTGCATTAGCCCCCCCACAGGAACTGGGAAGTATTGTGGGCTGCTCTGATCCGTGGCTTGTGGATCTGGCTCCTGGGTGATTGCTGACGTGCTGCATGCTTGAATCGAGCTACTAATTATTTTAAGACACAAAGGTTTTTCTACCATCTCTTTTCTGCCTGTTGAAAGACTTCATGCCAGTGGCTAGGAAGACTCATCTGCTCAGCCTTTCATTTGGTGTGATTAGTATAAAAAATAGGCAATAACGGGAAGAGAACGTGGCCCCGAATATGGTAGCTATTTGGCCGTGAGTGAGGGGCATGGAGGACTTTCTGGGAGTGGGGTGCAGTGATTCTCGCTCGGGGAACGCTGCTAAATCCTTTGGGGCAGCGGTACCTGCGCCATACCTGCTGGAAAGCAGCTCTGCTGAGAGGGACCTGGGAGTCCTGGTGGACAACAAGCTGACCATGAGCCAGCAGGGTGCCCTTGGTGCCAAGAAGGCCAATGGCATCCTGGAGTGCATTAAGAGGAGTGTGGCCAGCAGGGTGAGGGAGGTTCTCCTCCCCCTCTACTCTGCCCTGGTGAGACCCCACCTGGAGCACTGGGTCCAGTTCTGGGCTCCCCAATTCAAGAAAGATGAGGAACACCTAGAAAGAGTCCAGAGGAGAGCAACTAGGATGATAAAGGGACTGGAGCATCTCCCCTACGAGGAAAGGCTGAGGGAGTTGGGCTTGTTCAGCCTGAAGAAGAGAAGGCTGAGAGGGGACCTCATTAACACATACAAATATCTTAAGGGCGGAAGTCACGAGGATGGAAGCAGTCTGTTTGCATTGGTGTCCAGCGACAGGACTAGGGGCAACGGGTGCAAACTGAAACATAAGAGGTTTCAGTTGAATAGGAGGAAAAACTTCTTGACGCTGAGGGTGACAGAGCCCTGGAACAGGCTGCCCAGGGGGGCTGTGGAGTCTCCTTCTCTGGAGATATTCAAAGCCCGCCTGGATGAAGCCCTGTGTAACATGCTCTAGGAGAGCCTGCTTTAGCAGGGGGGTTGGACTGGGTGATCTCCCGAGGTCCCTTCCAACTCTTGCCATTCTGGGATTCTGTGATCTCAAAGGTGGCTCTTCTCAGGTTAACAGTGGGGGATTGAAGGGGGGCTGCGAGAGCTCGGGGGCTCTCCAGGTTAGCCGGGGCTGGACAAGGCTGTCCAGGGTGCCCGAGGGAAACTTCAGAGGCTGGTGAGCAAGGAACACGTGGCAAGTGCAGGGCTGGCAGAACTGGAATTACTTGTGCAGATTGCTGGGTTATCAGTTAGTTGAAGCAAAGTTGAAAGGCAGCATTGGACTCGGTGAACACGCCAGTGATACCACAGCGGTGACAGAAAGTGCACACGCTTTTCTGCTGTAGGAGGTGCTGCACAAATGTCATGCAAACATGGCAACGCAGATACAGAACTACCTTTTTGTGTACCTGGATCGCTGGTGGCCTGTTTGTATTTTCAGTTACACTGAGCAGCAAAGGGGTTTTCCTTCTGTCCTGAAAAATCTGTCATTATATAGTGGGGAGCAGAAGTTCCTCATAGCTACGAGCATAGAAAATATTAAACCAGCCCTGTGGCCAGAGTGCCACGGGGACGGAGTCTGAGTTGGCGTGGCCTTGGTTACCGATGGCAGATTTTGCCAGGTGTGAGATGTTTTCTTGGGCTTGTCGAGCACTGAAACTTGGCGAAACAGGGCTTGAGGAAGAATAGAAAGCGAAGCTGTCTCTTGGGTCAATATGTGTTTTCATTTCATCATCCCTACTCCAAAGTTGTGTAATATTTAACTGAAAAAACATTTATAACTATAACAATATTTAACTAAAAGTTAACTGCAGTATACTTCACTGAGCTGCAGTATATTTACTCTTGGGGCTAAGTTTTTCGCTTTTCCTCACTCATATTTTTCCAGTTAAACTCAAGCTGACATCCATTTGCAAAACAAGAACTCGAGTGTCTGGGAATAAAGACCATATAACAAACACTTCCCCAGCCTCTTCAAAGCAGGATTTCCTTATTTACTTGGGAAGGAAGTTGGAAAAGATTCCTGACAATAAACACTAATGTAAAAGATCTTAGAGTGGAGGATGTAGCATTTTTAGAAAAAAACAACCGTGGTTTAGAGCTGTGACAATGACAGCGATTGCTATATGCAACCCAGTCTCTCATTCCGAACAACCCCCGTTAATTTTTAGCTAGCACTGAGGTGGGAGTTACTACAGGAGTAGCCCACCAAGCAAACCCTGGAGACTTTTTTGTATCTCAGCCACGAAAACATTGCCAGCTTGTGTATTCAACTTTGTTCAGTCATTACTCCTGTTTGCCTGACCGCCACAACAATAGCAGCAGGTTAACTGCTGCTCTGGTCACACCAGGGTTGTTAAGTCATTTATTAACTGGAAAGTTTATTCAGGCAATGCAAATAAAGCGTAGCTGAAAACAAAATGTAAGATTGTCAACATTTAGAAGGAAAGAGCTTTCACAGAGGTGCTTTGAGTCTTACCAAAGTCTCATCCTTCTGTATCACAGAATTGTTGAGGTTGGGAAAGACCTTTAAGCTCATCAAGCCCAACCATTCCCCTGACCCTGCCATCCCACCACTAAACCCTGGCCCTGAGCACCTTTATCCCAAGTGTCTCCTCAGACCAGAAAGCACGGGATTTAGGAATCCCTATAATTTCAGCTGGTGCTTCCCGGTGGATTTTTAGGGTTGTTGGGTCTTTCTATAGCTGGAAATACAAACTCCTCAAATGCTGCCCTCACCTTAGCGTGGGCACGGTTCCTGAATCAGGGAAAGGATCGATGACCAGGTCGCCCAGCAAGAGGGAGAGGCTAGGAGGGGTGGCACGTAGGCTGTGTGCAAGGGGTCTGCGGTGGGTAGGGTCTGGAGACTTTGCAAATCCCTGCTGCCCCCATGTCTGCAGAGGAGCCGGGCAAGCCTCGGACCCTTGCACTTGCTTGTTTTACCAAGGTGTCCTCCATAGCCAGGGCAGCAGCAGTTCCCGGCCGGCCCTTCAAGTGCTGTGCTGGAGCTGTCCGGGACAACCCTCAGTGGGGTTGCCATGCAAAGACAGATCACAGAAAAGGAAAAAAAAACACTTTTTAAAAGAGTTTGTGTTGATTCTGGGTGTTCTGGGAGCTGTTTCAGAGCAGGGACACACCAAACCATTGGAAGGATGCAGCTGAAAGCACGGCAAGCTGCATAAGGGCAGCAAGGGATGGGAGGAAACACTTAAAACAGTTTTTCTGCCGAAGACAGTGTCCATGTGATGGCATCATCTTGGTATAGTTGACCTTTTTTAAGGCCCAGAGTTTATAAAGGTGCTTAGATATCAGAAGGAAAAGGAAAAAAATAATTTTTCTGATTTTACAGTGAAGGAGGAAAGATTGGAAATACAGCAAAGGCACGTCCTGGAGGTTCAAACCTAAACCCAGATATGAAAGGAATCCAGACTTGCCTGTAAAATGTTTCACAATAGTAAAACCATTTCAGAACTTTTTACTGCTGAGTGTTGAAAACTTGTGTTGGCAGGATCAAGCGCATGAGACGGCCACGGAGAAGGCTTTGGAGGAGGTTTATGTCCTTTTTAAAGATACATGGACATACATACACAGCTATGGAGAAGTGCAGCTTGAAGTCCACGTTGCGTGTCAATACCGTCTGACTGGGTGGAACATTGCACTTCTTTAGTCTCCTCTTCTGGATAATTTTGGATTGTGAGTAGGTGTTGGTTAAGCTGGTTAAGGATTTGTGGTGTTTGGGATATAAGAAATGGAAATGTTGCAACAGAATTCTGAGGTGGAAAAATTAAATACAAAAGTAATTTCTTTATAACTAGGAAGAATTATCACCAAAAGGCACTTGAAAAATAATTGCTGACTGCAATCAGCCCGTAAAACAGTTCTTCAGCATAGTTAGATTGTAAAACTACCTCCATGACTGACTTAATTAAAACAATTACCTAGGGGCTTGCCTTGGCTTAAAATAATATGTTCCTTTCTATGACTTTGGGGGGCAGCTGAACTTGATTTCCTTGGCTTCTGCAAGGCTACAGTCCAGTAATATATTTGGGACAATTAGGTCCTTAATCACCTAGAGAAGCTCCGTCGCTCCACCACAGCTATACCTCTCAGCAGAGCGCCGTTCCCAGCACAGGCAGTATCCTGGTGGCAGGCAGAAGGGCTGAAACGGAATGGCCTCGTGCTAAAGAGAGTGACCCAAGGGCTTAAATCAAAAAAGCAGACCTTGATGTTGCAGGTGCAATTTGGTGAAGGAAAACCACCAGGAGACGGTGATATGGCATCGCAGAAATGACTGCTCCTTCTCAACCAGCTGCTGGTGGTGTCAGGGGTGGGGGTGATAACGGTGACGGTAGGGGTGGGATGCGATAATCGGGTAGGATATGATATATACATACACATATATACATACAAAGCACAAATGGTGAATGATGCTTATGAGACGTGTGGTGTTAGGTGTGCTCATCCCTTCTTAAAGCAAAAAGCTTCGTGCTTGCTCCCTTCTTGCTCCCCAAGATCTTGCTCTTTACCTTGGAGCAGCTCCGGTCCCCATCAGAGACAGTATAGCTCATTAATTAATCCAGCAAAAAGCCAGATAGGTATTGTCTGGGCTAGCAACAAGGATTGGTTCAGTGAAGAACCCAGCAAGCCCGGGGCAGTGCAAGGAGAGGTGGGAGCCTGTGCCGGGCGAGGAGGACCCTTTCCTGGCCATGAGATGGGCTCAGCTGCCCATCCACCCATCCAGCATCAGCCTGAGCCACTCCAGCATCTTTTTGTCAGTGTGGAGGTTGAATCTGGCTCATCTCCAATTCTTCTAAGTTGATCCTGCTGAGAAAAAAGGGAAGACTCAGTGAATGGCTTTCTATTCCCCCCGTTACAAATTTTTATAGAGTATTTTCAGGCTGCTGGAGCTCACTTGTCAAACAGATCAGTGGGAAAGATCTACCTAATGCTTATCAGTTATGAAATATTCATTTGGATAAGGTTTACCACTTATGAGAAACACAATACTAATTTCCTCCAGGAGGATTTTTTTGGGGTTTTGCTTTCATTTTCTTTGTCACCAGCATGACATGTTTCATGTTTAGTGGTGCTTTTCTGCCAAGAGATTGTAACTCAAACTTCATCTGAACCTGCTTTTGGTTTCTGCAGCCAGCCACGTTTTGAGGCGCTCCCCAGGCAGGAGGACAGTATGGCCATGCTGTAGTGCCCTTCTGGGAGGTCTCTTCTAGGTCCAAGTGAGGGGTCAGCCAGACACAGCTTGGGAGACATCATCAACAGCTTCTCCGGCGTGCTGGTTTGACCATCCCAACGGCAATATTGGTTTACAGCTCCCAGCCCCTTTTCAACCGGGTTTGGAAGAAATCTTCTTCAGTTCCCAAGCCTGGTTTATGGTGTGGTAACACAAAGAGTTTTGCTGGCGTATTTAAGGGGCAAGGTGGTGCAGGGCAGCACGAGAAGCCTTCATCCAAGGCCTCCCTTTAATGAAAGGATGGGCCCGGCGATGGGTCAGTCATTCACACCCCCCCTTCCACCACCACTTCCCAACCAGCCTTAAACTATGCTGACATTAATGTGTGAATTTCAAAGAGAGGTATCTTTTGAGATTACAGTTTGGCTCTTAAAATAGGACACATGGGGCCTTTGAACTCACTGTTATCAACTGACATAGGAGAATGGGGTGTGAAATCAGGCTGGGAGAGTTGGGGGTGTTCAGCCTGGAGAAGAGGAGGCTGCGGGCAGAGCTGAGTGCGGCCGGTCAGGGCTTAAAGGGGGCCCAGAGGAAAGGGGGGGACAAGCTTTTTAGCAGGGCCAGCTGGGACAGGACAAGGGGGGATGGCTTTAAACTGAAACAGGGTAGGTTGAAATTAGATATAAAGAAGAAATTCTTTCCAGTGAGGGTGGTGAAACCCTGTCAGGGGTTGCCCAGAGAGGGGGTGGAGGCCCCATCCCTGGGACCATTCCAGGCCAGGTTGGACGGGGCTGTGAGCAACCTGATGTGGTTCAAGGTGTCCCTGCTCCTGCAGGGGGGTTGGGCTGGGTGGCCTCTAGGGGTCCCTTCCAACCCAAACCATTCTGTGATTCTATGAAATTACAATGTTAGTTTGGGCATTAAGAGTACTATATAGCTCACCATGTTTGCCAGTGCTACTGTTCTGCTGATTGCTGATGGATATACGGATTTTATTTAAATTACAGGACAGCAGAGGACAATGAGTTGCTGTCACAAATCTGGACAGAAGGGTTATCTGCGTTGCTTCCATCAGGATTGCCCAAGAGGAGAAGGCACGCTGGAGATGTTGGGAGTGGAGACCCAACGAGTACTCAGCTCTGCACACATGTTCCTGTATTTCCTTTTCTTCAGTGTGTCTTCTTCAAGGGACATTTACCACCACAATTTCCCTGTCACAAGGAAGAGGTGCTGTTTCTAATTTTCTACCCATTAAAACTGATAAACTGCCCACAAGCGATGGATGCTCGTTCGGAGAGCTCATTTTTGCAGCTTGCCTATGGAACCTATTATTAAACAGCAATTTCCTTATCTTTACGAGACATGCGTAGGGTGGAAGTTTGAAATATTTTATAAATATCCCATACATATCCTGGTTTCTGTGGTCATATCCTCTTTCTTTGCTCAGATTTTTTTTTCCAGGGTCACTTGAGGATGTGACTGAAGATGCACAGCAGCTTTCTCCAGCCTGCCATGCCTGCAGAAATCTCAGATGTGCCACCTGTGTCCACATTCAGAGTGAGTGCAGTTATTTGGAAAAAAATTACTCGCATTCCTGTAAGCCAATGTGTACAGGTATGGCAGATCAGATGGATCCTAGAAGGCCCTGCCTGCCTATGTGCCTGTTGTATAACCATGGGTATATTGTGTAAGCGCTTATATTTCTGGCCTGAAAATTGTAAACAGAAAACCGGTGTTTCTAGTAGTAATCTGTTTTCTTGTGCTTGGCTTGGCTTGTCACTTGGCTACACAGGCATTTATTGTAGTCATTAATTCCAGAGGGAGCACAATAGCTGGATGGGGGTAGCAGAGATTGCAGATAATATGCTTACAAATCATCAGCAGGACAATGCAGTAAAGCCCTTTGAAGTTTCCCACAAAGAGTTCAACATCCCTGGGTTAAGCAAGGTAGGAAATCTGCATGGAGAGCAGGGCAAGGGCTGGGGTCTGAGCCTGGGGGAGGGCTACGGCAGCAGGAGGGGGAAGCCAGCGAGCAGGGAAGTTTTGGTAAGAAGAAAAGCAGTTGTGAGCACATTGTTTGTAAAAAAAAAAACCAAACAAAAAAACCAAAAACCAGTCCCTTTTCAAGCACTGCTTCCTGCCTGCAGATTTGGCACCCTGATGTTTTGACAGAACAAGTCCTGGTATTTACATGGTGGCAGCTCCTGAGGTGGGTTTTGATGCTTCGTCTGATTAAGACCACAGAGGAATCAATCCCTTCGCTCCACCAAGTGCCTCCTTCCCTGCCTCCGCTGCGGGCTACATGGGATCAGGCTCCTGTTAAAACAGCACCAATGTAGATGCGAGCCCAGACTCAAGTCCCAGCGTAGATCAGCAATGCTCCATCCCTGCTAAACACGTCCCTGATGCTGGTCCCTCATTCCCATCCTCACAAACGGCATCGCAGAAAGAACAAGAGCAGCACGAGAGGTGCAGGAATCGGGTCGATTTGGTTGCCTTTGGGAATTTGCAACCCCGAATCTGCCACCAGGAAAAGAGCTGGGAGAATTTGGTGCAGCCACCCAACAAGTTGCTCTGGATTTTCAGTTTCTTTGTGTTAAAAGTGCATCAGTTGTCAACGCTGAATCTTTTCGAAGGTTGGGGGCAGTGAATTCACAGAGAATTCATTGCCTTACTCGGGGAAGAACCTGTTGCACATCAGAATAGGTTTAACGACCTCTTTCCTTCTTTTGAAAGTCTCTGCTTCAACCGGAGAGAGGTAATATTGCCAGCCAGCTGCCTGCCAGGCGCTGCGGATTATGGTTCTTCAAATGCAATACAGGAAGTCTCTAGAATTTTATAAATGTTCCCGAGGCAAGATTTGTAGGAAAAAAAACAATAACTTCTGCTTCATTTGCACTTTCTAAATCAAAACAAGGGCCTGGAGGGCAAACTGCATTCCTCATTCGTTATCCTGGTTTGCTGATTTCTGTCTGATTTAAGCGGTGTCTGATCCTCATGGCCACGTAACGGTTTTAAATCCAGAGACTTGTACGTGAGCGAGGCGGTTCAATGATGCCCTGCGTCAAGGTGTGACTTGAAAGTGTGCAAGGAGTGGGAGCCGGGTCTTCAATCTGACGTTCAAGCTGCTGGTGCCCACCTGCACCCTGCTGGGAAGAAATTTGTGAGTTACTGGTTCTGTCCGCGCCCCCTCCTTCGAAGCGGTCCAGGTGGAACGTGTTACACAAGGCGAGCCTCCAGAGCCTGACAGCTCCTGTCGCTGCTCGTGATGGAGTGCGCGGAGAGGGAAAAAGATTCCCGCTGACCTTGTGATTTCGTGGCTGGATCTGGCTGGAGGCTGAACGGCTGCATCCTCCCCGCAGCGACAGCCTGCCAGGTCCCCAAAGGCCTGAAGAGAAAACATCTGGCGTTCCCTTCCACTGCTTTTGGGGTTTTCTGAGCTCTGACCTTCTTATTGTAGTTTTTAGGGCTGGAAACTTACTTTTGTTTTCTTTAACCACTATACATTTATTAATCAATGCTTGATTATTCCCCTATTTCTATGAAGTGGTGTTGCTGTAGGCAGTAAACCACATCAAACTGATGGAGATGCATGGGCCAGGGAGAGAGATGCCAGCCCAGAGCTCCTGAGAGCTACGCTGGGCTCTTTGTCCCATTCCTTCTCTGACTTTACCCAAATATTCAGCTTTTCTACCGCAGTGTGTCCCTGTCTTCAAGGGGACCACCAGGTGGAAGGAATGTCAGCACCCATCTCCCCCACAAGTGGATTATGAAGAATTCATGCCTGAAGAGCACTTGGTGAGAACTGACTTTTAAGACTGAATTATTGATGCCTTGAGCTTTTTTTTTTTTTTTTCCCCACACAGGGAAGGAACGTCATGAGAAAGAGATCACTTAAAAACTCTGCTAATCAGGTGATCCTTGCACGTGGTGCTGCTCCAGCCTTAAGATCTCCCTCTCTGCATAGATAGAGGTGTGTGAGTAGCTGCACACTACCATCTAAATATACATATGTTTGAATACCTGCACACATTCCTACCAGCACACAATAATCCTGGGGTTTGCTGCATTTAGCAATATTTTGTTTACAGTGCTTTAAATACTCTGGATGACATTCATCCCCAGGTTGAGCACTACTGTAGCTGAACCAGTTACTGGTTTGCATATAAGATACCCAGTATTAATGTTTCTTAACACGGGCAGTATATTGTTCAAGCAAATGCAGTTCACTGTTTGATAAGCACACAGCTCTCCAAAATCCCCATCGGGTTCCTTTGCTGTTTCTGATAGGGGCTTGATGTGCGTTTCATGGGTATTTACACTGACCTGCAGACTTTGCAGTTCTTGCAAAATCTATCGTATTCACTTTTTTCTTTTTCTCAGATTCATGCAGGTAGAAGTTATAATGTCCAACCTGGCTTCCAAAGTTTCTCACCTAATTTGTGCTCTTTGGCTGAGTTCTGGGCTCCCCAGTTCAAGAAAGATGAGGAACTCCTGGAGAGGGTCCAGAGGAGAGCAACAAGGATGATGGGGGGACTGGAGCATCTCCCCTAGGAGGAAAGGCTGAGGGAGCTGGGCTTGTTCAGCCTGGAGAAGAGAAGGCTGAGAGGGGACCTCATCAACACATACAAATATCTCAAGGATGGATGTCACAAGGACGGAGCCAGACTCTTCTCAGTGGTGCCCAGCGCCAGGACAAGGGGCAATGGGCACAAACTGAAGCAGAAGAGGTTCCAGTTGAACGTGAGGAAGAACTTGTTGAGTGTGAGGGTGGCCGAGCCCTGGCCCAGGCTGCCCAGGGGGGCTGTGGAGTCTCCTTCTCTGGAGATTTTCAAAGCCCTCCTGGATGATGTCCGGATGCTCTGGGTGAGCCTGCTTGAGCAGGGGGTTGGACTGGGTGATCTCCTGAGGTCTCTTCCAACCCTTGCCATTCTGGGATTCTGTGATTCTGTGAAAAGTCTTGTAAAGGTAAGAGAAAGCGAGCAGGGTTTAAATGTTGGGTGACCCGGGACAAGATGCACCTTCTGAATAGAAATGTCAGGTGCAAGAAGCATTAGCTCAGGTAAATAGAAAGGCCTTAGGTTGTGTTCAGCTTAAGACCTGATGAATTAATCTAACGATATCAATGCTGTCAAGTCTGTATGTTGGCAGAAGGATCCGTGCTTTATCCTGACACGGGCAGCAGCAGCGCGAAGGTCAGCCAGCGGCCAGCATCACGCTCCGCTCCGTCACCAGCACAAAGCTGAACGCTCCCAGAGCCTGAACTTGGGTGCCCCGAGGAGCGCTTTTAAGGTACGTGTTATCCGAGAAATCCAGTTTTCAAAAGGCAAAATTTCTATTTTTGAAGTACTTCTTCCTAATCGTGGTAGTTTAACATTCCTGTGACTCCGAGCTGCGAGTGCGCCGAGCCGGGGGGAGCGCAGCTTGGTGCTTGGGCTGTGCCATTGGCAGCTGAAACCATCTAGTCATGACTTGCAGGCGAAGTGTTGGGAAATCACTGGCACTGAGTAAACAGGGAACATCTGGCTTCCATCCCTCACACCGCCACCTTTTTGACTGTGCAGGAGTGCTCACGGTCACGCTGATCCGAACTGAAGATTGTCAACAAAACATCTGGGTGTGCAAGGTGCTTATGGATCCCTGTGTCCGGGGCACGGGCAGGCGATCGCGCCGAGGCCCAGCAACGCGGGCGATCCCTGCCGAAATCGCAGAACTGGAAGGTGGCACGGTTTGTGCCCGGAGCCTCACCCAGCTGATGGGAATCACCGTCAAGGCAGGGAGAAATGTCGTGCCCTTCAGGAGCTGGTCTTCAGTAATATGGCGAGGGATTTATCGTAACGAGCGCAACCTTGCACTGATGCAAAGTTAAACGACGGGCTTGTCGATGCTGATCGGGGACCATCCCATCACTCATCTGCCTGCTCCTCTTCTTGCCCTTGAACTTGCCCCGGGCCAGGCCACAGAGCAAAACAGGAATTGAAAACAACTCCACGTACACAGAGAATAGATTTGTTTTGGGTTTTTTTTGGCAGCTGTTTGCTCCCTGACTGGAGTTTCCCCAAATATTTTGTTTTTACAGATGATGATTTTTGGGTTTGCAATACGTGCGAGCGTCTTTGGGACCTCGCATTGGATGTGGTCCTGCCCTCCTTCCCATTCCCAGCAAAAGCCACATGCACTGCAGCAGGAACAGGCTTCTCCGATGGCTTACAGCCTGGAAATACTGTACTCAACACAGCCTGGCTTTCCAGAACTGGATGCGATCAACAGCATCACTGTAGTGTTTTGCTAGGTTAGATGGCCAAATCATCTGTGGGGAAGCCAAATACAGATATGTTTGCTTTAGAGTTAGTAAAAAATGCTTTAAAAAAAAAAAATGGTGAAGAGCTGCCAAATTTTTGGAACTCAGACCATAATGGATATGCAGTGGAGTCAACTCCCTACTGGCATAAAGGGGTGAAACTCTCTCAAAGTTAATAGAAATATTTCGGATAACACCAGCAGGGAATTTGCCCAGCTGCACTTCAGCTGCTGCCGTGCAAAGCCCTAGAGAATCAGGCTTTCTCCGAAGAAACTCCGCAGCGTCGATCCATAGGAATACCTGTTTACTCCATCTTCAAACAAAAAATGCGTAGGACTCAGGTGGATGAGTTAATTACTGTGCTTAATGAACATTAGCAGTTTCAAGGTTATTTACTCTGGCTGGACCTGCAGAGAAAGACCACCTTGGCTTCAAACTCAAGGAAAACTACTTCCCTTTTTACTTATTTCACCTTGCAACCCCAACAGACTTAAAACCAAAGCTCTGGTAATGTATTTGTGTATCTAAGCCCGTAAAGATAATCTTAGCCCTAGAGGGCTCGCAGTCAAAATCGTTACCTTGCAGCTACCTCCCTGGGTACAGAGATACAGAACCAGCGTGATAGTTCACCTCTGCCTGTACTTGCAGGGCTGATGTCTTAAAAAGACCCCCCAGCTTTCTCACCCTTGTGTGAAATGTTAAGGTGGAAGGGGGATTCTGTGGCTCCGAGTCCCTCCTGACAGTTCAAATGCGTTTCCCAAGCCTGTTTTTTCCATCCTGCGGTGTAAAATTAATTTTGGCAAAATCTTGAGTGAATTAAACTGCAACACAGTGGTCTCCTTGCTCAACTCATATTTGCTGTCTGCCTGATTTATGTTGAAAAGAGGCACTTGGACATGCCAATTATCCTGTCTTTTATTTGCCTTGTGCATTGAGCCTTTGGCTACTAGAATTAAACTGGCAAATGCAATTAAAAGCATTAGCTGTAGCAAACATACCACAAAATATCATTATATGCTTGACAATGTTCTCCTTCATATTGTTAATCCCTGCAGATCTACCTGTGCTATTAGATTTCATATATGGATTTTATTTTTCTCAAAAGACTGCATTAATTGGAACGAGCAAGTTGCATGCCTAATTGCATAAGGAAAGAAAAGGAAGATGTCGCCATACTGGAAAACCTCGCCTGACTTTTCTTGGTCAATATGGTCTGAACTTGAATCGAGCAAATATTATTCAAGCTTGAAAATGTTTGTGAATGCCTCGACAATGTTATTAGATAACGTTTTTCGGATAAACAAGTGTTTGGCTTGGTGCCCCATGGAAATTGCTGTGTATAAACAAAGTTGTCTTCAGCTGTGATGAGATGGGGGGGCGGGTCCAGGTGATGGTGAGCTGGGCAGATCCTGCCTCCCTCCACGGCTTCTGAGATTCCCCCGAGGGGTAAACTGAGGTACGGGCAGTGCACATGCACTCTTCATTCCCAAAGTAAAATGAATCATCGAAGAAAAGCAAACTTCTGACACAGAATGTAGTTACAGTAAGTTGGAAAGCCAGGACATGCACCACTGTTGAACACAGCGCTCAAATTCCTGTGGTTATTTCCCTGCTAGAGATTTTTTTGGGGGGGAAAAAGAAAAAGATAAAAAAGCCTGAAATGGTATTAACTGTGCAAACTCAGGTTACTTTCCTTATCAGTGAGTCTGAGAATCCAAGAACGCCTAATGCTAGCGCCCCTAACACCACTGAGCTTTACGGCCTTCTTTATGGTGAGAATATATATTGAAGGCATATGAATCACTCACAAAACGCTTTAAAAATACATAGAATCATAGAATCATAGAATGTTTTGGGGGGGAAGGGACCCCCAGAGGCCACCCAGCCCAACCCCCCTGCAGGAGCAGGGACACCTTGAACCACATCAGGTTGCTCACAGCCCCGTCCAACCTGGCCTGGAATGGTCCCAGGGATGGGGACTCCACCCCCTCTCTGGGCAACCCCTGCCAGGGTTTCACCACCCTCATTGGAAAGAATTTCTTCCTTAGATCCAGTCTAAATCATCTCACCAGTCTAAATACATCTCACCCTTCTGGTAGAAACAGCCCATTGCAAGAGAGATTTGCTGCCTCTCGACTGCAAAGGCCTCACAGAAATCCCTGTCACCTTGGTTTAAACCCATGGCTGCCACCAAGCAAGTGTTTCCACGGGAGACAAATGCCTAAAGCACGAAGAGGTACGTGCAAGAGAAAGAAAAGGATGAGAGCAAACGATGAATCCGGAGAAGTCCAGCTCTGTGGTGACATTTCTGCATCTCCAGTTAGGTGATGGAGGACTGGCACCTCTGCAGAGTTAAACCAGGCTGGAAAAAGGTGACTTTTTAATCAGCTGGGGTCTGCATTTCCAGCCCTGCATGCAAACCTGTTAAATACCCGACGTGTGAAATCCCCACAATAATAAAAAGCTGAAATTACAGGCATAAAGAGGAAGAGCAGTGGTTCTAGGAATGGGAGTGTCAGGAGTGGGGATATCTCTGGCTGTGGGGTGGGCGATTGCAACAGTTTGCCCCTTCTTGTTAGTCCTGATAAGGGTTGTAAAAGAGTCCATAAACCCAGGCAACTTTGCCCAGCTGGATTCATTTCGCTTAATGATTATTGCTCAAGACGGGTCAGAGAGAAAACAGCAAACGAAACTTTCTGTGCTCGGGGAAAACGAAACTCCAGATACACAGGATACGTCAAAGCACGTTCAAGTGCTCTTTTCCTTGATTGTAAGGGATTTGGGTTTGGTTGGTAAAATCTGGGTCTCTCTAGCAGGCTTTTGCTAAAGAGTAAAACTATCCTGATGTGCAGAAGTTCCGAACGTTTTCCAAGACTTCTTTCCGATGGCTTGGCAGGAGCGACGCTGACCTCTGGTTTACAGTGGCTCCCGAAGGAGATGGCGGCGCGGGCTGAGTCAGAAACAGGCAGGGCGTTTTGGCCAGCCTCCTTCCTTATTAGTTACGAGCAGCAGCCTCGTTTCATATTTGAAGCACTCTTTATTGAAACCACACTGGCTCATTCCTTTTCCAACGTTTCAGGGAAGGGGAAGCGAGCCGAGCGGTGGGCCAAAGCAGAAAAAGGGACAGCAGTCCTGTGTTCCTCTTCCCTTGGCTGATCCATTTATTGAACTTGTGGAAAGCACCAAGTCTGGAAGGTTTGACCAGCCCTACCTGCGTTACGGTTTGCCTCTTCAAAAGATGATAGGGAAAATGGATGCCGAGGCGGTTTGTTCCCTCTACCGCTCTCCTTGCGCCGGTGCCAGAGGCTCCTTCACCAGCACGTTAGAAAGCACGTGAGCAAAAGTTTTATAACCTGAGTTAGTTGTACCCCTCTTCAAACCTCAGTGACAAAGCTCAAGAGGTGCTGGGTGCTCGCAGGCCCTTATGGCTGGGGCAGTGGCAACCCCCCTGGGGTCTCGGGGGGGTCTCGGGGCTCCCGCTCCATCAGCCACGGGCCCAGAGCTCCTTTGGACAACATTGCTTGCTCTGTTGGCTGCAGCAGACAGTAGTTATGGTCCTAAAATGCCAACCTAGCTGTCATCTAATTTCTTCCTCACTAAATAGCTCAGTCTCCTCGGCTGCCGTGGGGAGCGTAATATTTTTGGAGGGCTCTCCACGCTCCCAAGCCTGCAGCAGCTTGGGTGTTGTAGGAACGTTGTCAAGGAAAACAGCAAACCTGCTCAGTTGGTGCCCGTGCCAGCTGCTGGTGGGGTGTCCGTGTGCTGACCACCGCTGATGCTCTGCTAAAGGGGTGGATTGCACAGGCAGCCTATAGAAATGGTGTCGTTTAAGTGAAACACACGCAGCTGAGCGCTGGGCTGGCCGTGAACCCCAGCCTTTGGCTGCTCCAGCTCTGTTTGGGAGCAGAAGAGGGGGTCCCCAGGCTGTACACTAGCTGCTTTGATTAAATTTAGGCTAGACATTAGGAAAAACTTCTTCACTGAGAGGGTTGTCAGGCTCTGGAATGGGCTGCCCAGGGAGGTGGTCGAGTCCTCATCCCTGGAGGGATTTAAAAGAAGGATGGATGAGGTGCTGAGGGACAGGGTTTAGTGGTGGGATGGCAGGGTTAGGTTAAAGGTTGGACTCGATGATCTTAAAGGTCTTTTCCAACCAAAGTGATTCTATGATTCTATGAAATTCACCACCTCTTCCTGCTAGCCCAGATGAGTAAACATCCTCACTGTTTCGTTTCACCCCTGTTGCGAGGAGCTGGCGCAGCGCCTGAGCGGGGAAGGGAGAGCCGCTGCGGAATTCCCTGCAGCCCTACCTGGGAGCCAACAGCCGCCCCTGCCCCGGGCAGAGCCGCTGCTGCCAGGGGGAGTTGGAGGTGTGGAACCTTAGCCCGGCTGATCTCCAATCCTTGTTGGTTTTGTTGCTTTTTAAACTTTCCTCTCCGCCCCCCCTCAAAGTCCCTTCTTCCCACGCAGTGAAGAGATCCCCTGGCTCCGGAGGCGTTACTTAGGGAATGGGTGAGGTATTAACAGGAAAAGCACCTTTGCTTTAACTGGTGTTTTGTCTGGAAAACAAGCAACTGCAAAATTCCATTGTGGATCCTGGTACTTATTAGCTTTTAAAGATTTCTCTGCCCTGATTGATTTGGAAGTTGAAGGATAGTTGGGTTTGCTCCCAGTTCCAGCACTGGAAACTGAGATCAGGTCAAGCTGAGCTGCTTGGACGCCTGCAAGTCAAGTTTGGTGATGGCTGTCAGCAGAGACAAAGAGGCGCTGAGTTAACCCCGCGGCCCCGAATTGGTCGCGGGTTAGTAAACAAGCCTGCTGAGGAAGTTTTAGGAGGAAGAGCACCCAGCTCTGTTGGTTCTGCCAGGTTAATATGCAAACTTTAAACGACTTTTCACAGCTCAGGAGATACTGTTCTGGGCAGGCACGGGTGCCACGGTAAGAATAAACTCAGGATAAAGTTGCATTTCAAAGTGAAAAGTAAGTTAAAACTGGGATTTATGTTTTGAAGTAAAGGCCCAAAGAGATGGAATGGGTGGCTGATGCAAGTAAGCATGTGCATCTGCCTCAAGGCGACAGGTTAGCAGACCTTGTTAGACCTTGCTTAAACCCAGACGCTCCCTTGCAAACTCAATCAGGTGAGAAGATCACCAGCCCAAGAGACCAAGGCAATGACACTCATTAAAATAGAAGGCCTGAGCCCAAATGCATGCCAATAGCATCATTTTAGTCCGAGTAAAAAGAACGTTATAAGCCTAGAGTCAGTCTATAACCTTAATGAAGTGGTTCTGGGTTTGTACTGTTGCAACATATATATGTGCATAAATCTATATAGGAATGTAATTTATAATAAGCAGTTCTTTAGAGAGTGCTTAAAAATGTGCGTTGGCTCAGGCTACAAGCTTCTGTTTTGCCAGCCTCACCGCATCGCTCGTGGCGAGCCGTGCGGTCGCGTAGCCCATTTGCATGTTTGTAGCCCTGTCTTTGATTTTTGTAATTCTGCTGTGGACTTGGACAACACCTGGTGAAGTCCACGTCTGTGTCCGAAGAGAGTCCTTACACACAGACACCCTGCCTGTACGCTAACCGCTCTGGGGTTTAACGGTAAATACAAATCCATGATGTGCTCTCTGATTCATCACCCAAAATCTGAGCAGATTGTACAGGACCTGAACGGAGAAGCTGGCTCTTTGGGCTCAAAACCAGGCTTAGACCGTGCTTCCCATGCACCGCGGTGGCTGTAAAATGACAAATAGCATCTTCCTTCTCTTGAACATCCACAAGACCATCAAAAGCAGGATTTGCGATGTAAGAGGATGATATTTTGGTCACAACAACCCCATGCAGCACTACAGGCTTGGGGAAGAGTGGCTGGAAAGATGCCTGGTGGAAAAAGACCTGGGGGTACTGGTTGACAGCCGGCTGAATAGGAGCCAGCAGTGTGCCCAGGTGGCCAAGAAGGCCAATGGCATCCTGGCTTGTATCAGGAGTGGTGTGGCCAGCAGGAGTAGGGCAGTGACCGTGCCCCTGTACTCGGTGCTGGTGAGGCTGCACCTTGAATACTGTGTTCAGTTTTGGGCCCCTCACTACAAGAAAGATGTTGCATTGCTGGAACATGTCCAGAGGAGAGCAACCAAGCTGGTGAGGGGTCTGGAGCACAAGTCATACGAGGAGCGGCTGAGGGAACTGGGGGTGTTTGGCCTGGAGAAGAGGAGGCTGAGGGGAGACCTGATCACCCTCTACAACTGCCTGATGGAGGCTGTAGGGAGGTGAGGGTTGGTCTCTTCTCCCTGGTGATGGACGATAGGAAGAGGGGGAATGGTTGAAGCTGCGCCAGGGCAGGTTTAGGTTGGACATTAGGAAAAACTTCTTCACCGAGAGGGTTGTCAGGCTCTGGAATGGGCTGCCCAGGGAGGTGGTCGAGTCCCCATCCCTGGGGGGATTTAAAAGAAGGATGGATGAGGTGCTGAGGGACAGGGTTTAGTGGTGGGATGGCAGGGTTAGGTTAACGGTTGGACTTGATGATCTTAAAGGGCTTTTCCAACCGAGGTGATTCTATGATTCTATTTTGGAAGCCTGTTAAGCTCTCTTGTACTTTTGCAGAGGAAACGGCGGTGCAAAATGGGAGTGCAAAAGGATATACCGAAGTTTTTGGAGCCTCGGCGCTGGGTGCAGCCCCTGAGCCCTCAAACCCGGCCGCTCCGGCTGCGGCAGGGAGGTGAGATGGCATTTCTGACTCCTGCCCTTGCATGCTTTTCAGCATGTTTTTTTGGGAGGAGGTTAAACCCCCCCCCCCCTCAGAAGCAGATAGTCATGCTAAACGTGCGCTGCTGCTTTGCTGCGCCTTTCCTACTTTGCAGGGTTTCGTAACCCACGGCGCCTTTGCATCGCAGGGATGAAAGCGCTGGAGCTAACGCAGCGTGGAGCTTCTGCAGGTGGCCGGATGGTGAAAAACATCAAAGGTAACTCATCTGGTGGCTAAAATAACCCAAAGCTCAGCTGATCGCACAGCCAAGTACCACTGGCTCCTGCGGGCCCCAGCATCAGGGCTGATGTGCCGGTGGGAAAGGCCCTCTCCTCCTCCCAGCATCAAGGTGTACAAGGCCTGTAAAAAAAATCGCCTTTTTCTTGCGGTGAGTTGCCTTCTGCACCATTAAAAGAGCAGAAATGCCATGGCACAAGGGGAGAAATAGCCCCCTTTCTCGAGGCGTTACCCTTGGGGGTTGAAACGCAACCGTTTCCAGGGGCACCCACAGCTCTCCAGAGATTTTTGGAGCTGCTGCTACGCCTCCGTGGACAAAGCCCGGATGGGTGCGAAGGCGATGGAGATGGCGGTGCTGAAAGCTCAGCCCTCCGGGGCCCACCAGGCTTCCCCCCCTGTGCGCTCCATCGCCCCCTCGGATCCGCAGCCTGGGAACACGCACGGGCACCCACAGCGCGACCCGGGTAACAGACCCCAACCAGTTGGCAAAGCCTCACGGCAGTTAGATTGCCCAAAAGGTAGCCCGACGGCGTGCCGAGGACCGAAAGTGATTCATGCCGAGGAAGGGTTCTGAAGGGGTGTTGTGTTTTTTTTTTTTTTCTTGCAAGAAATGTGTGTAGTTTCCCATTGGCATCAGCTTTATGCCTTGTCCATGCATGAATTCACAAGTCAGGGGCTGGGCTGCCACAACTGTTTTGGTGCAGTTCCCGCAGAACGCTTTCGGTTTTACAGTGTGTTTTTAAAAACGCGCGGGACCTTCTCAAACCAGCCGTCGTCTTAAATGCTCCCTCTGCTGGCTTTAGTGTGAATTATTATATTTTAATTAAAACCCTCAACCTAAAATTCGATTGTAATGAAATTACGAGGTTGACGTCGTGCGCTGGCAGCCCAGAAGCCAACCCTACCCTGGGCTGCATCAGGAGAAGCGTGGCCAGCGTCGAGGGAGGGGATTGTGCCCCTCTGCTCTGCTCTGGGGAGACCCCCCCTGGAGCCCTGCGTCCAGCTCTGGAGCCCTCAGCACCAGGAGGACATGGACCTGTTGGAACGGGGCCAGGGGAGGGCTACTAAAATGCTCCGAGGGCTGGAGCCCCTCTGCTCTGGGGCCAGGCTGGGAGAGTTGGGGGTGTTCAGCCTGGAGAAGAGGAGGCTGCGGGCAGAGCTGAGTGCGGCCGGTCAGGGCTTCAAGGGGGCCCAGAGGAAAGGGGGGGACAAGCTTTTTAGTAGGGCCAGCTGGGACAGGACAAGGGGGGATGGCTTTAAACTGAAGCAGGGGAGGTTTAGGCTGGATCTAAGGAAGAAATCCTTTCCAGTGAGGGTGGTGAAACCCTGGCAGGGGTTGCCCAGAGAGGGGGTGGAGGCCCCATCCCTGGGACCATTCCAGGCCAGGTTGGACGGGGCTGTGAGCAACCTGATGTGGTTCAAGGTGTCCCTGCTCCTGCAGGGGGGTTGGGCTGGGTGGCCTCTGGGGGTCCCTTCCAACCCAAAACATTCTGTGATTCTATGACAGCAAAACCCCCCTTATTTATTCTTCCACCACACTGAATCCCACGTCTCGATGGCACTGCGCGCCGGTCTCGATGGCACGGTGGTTGTGGGAGGAGTAGCTTTTCGTAACACCGATTATTATTGCTGGTTTTAATCTCTCAATATAAAATATATCCTCTCCTTTAACAAACTCTGCCTCTCCTGTATCCCTAGACTTACGTCTTATGATGGGAAGCGCTGTGGTCTGTAGAGATTCTGCTTCAGAAAAGGACAAGTGGTTGAGATGGAAATGTTTAGGGTTCTCTTGCTTAGAGAAAGCCAGAAAGAGTTATTTAAAACGTAGTTTCTGTAAAAACAAGTTTTAAAGGAGCCATTGCAGGGTTCCTTTTTTGTTTTCTTTTGCCTGTCTTCCTGTTGAGCAGTTGATAAACGCTTTAAAATGCTGTAGAAAATCACCGCGAAGAATTATTAAATTTACATTAGGGGTAAAACGTAGCCTTCTATTAATGATGCGCTGCCAACTATTTAAACAACATTCATAAAGGAAATAAATGCCACTGGATTAGTGCCAGCAAAAACGGAATCCAGAGCGAGGAGAAAGTGTCTGCCTCCCCTGGGGATGAACAAAATAACGCGTGGCCCAGCTCCAACCATCCATGAGGGCGCCGCAATGGGAGCGGGGACGCGCGGCTCCGGCACCACGGAGGCAGCCAGCGCCACCGGAGCTGCGCTTGGCCACCGGCTCATTCTCCAAACTTGCCTTTCCCCTGAGTTTTGACACGTCAGCCCAGCCCCACGCGGATGTCTCGTACGCAACAGCGCTGTAGTTCTGCGAAGAAAAAAAAAAAAAAAAAGCAGTGTGTCTATGGCAGATGAACGCTTGGATTCAGAAGCCTCACGTGCTCCTCTGATGCCACACGAAGGTGCTGTTGAGGATTTCGTGGCAGAGCCTTTGCCGGCCCTTGGGTGGCAGCCGGGTGGGATCCTGTGCTGTGCATCCTCCGGCAGCGGTACCCGGGATGGTGCCCGCGGTGGCACCCAGCCGTGCCCTGGCCTTGCCAAGCCCTGCACAGTCGGGCTTTTCACCAAACCGAAGAAAACGTGACTGCAAAAAAATGTTCTATGGGGCCCAGCCTGGTTTTCAATGCATTCAATTTAATGCAAGCAGGGTTATGACTCCTGCTGACTTAAAAATAGGCTCGGAAGCACTTTGAAGCTTATTCCCTAGGGTTTTTTTCAGCAGGAGGAAAGCTTTATATTCCATGAAAATCACAGGACCCTGCTGGACAAAATGGCAAACCCCCAGGCTAGGGTATTTCAACAGTAATGCTGGTATGACCAGTAATAAATGAGAGTGCAGGGGATGAAAATGGGCAACAGTTCAGAAAGAATGTGAAAGGCAGGCTAATAGGAATGAAAGCGGAGCTAGGACTTTCACTGGCCAAACCAGATTTCAAACGTACAAATCATTTATAAACATATAAAAATGTGTTTATAGATCAGAATGGAGAACACGAGCCCCACTGTCTGCCTTGAAAGAGAGGAACGGCGGTCGTGTAGGTATGGTCCACTATTCAAGGCCAGCAAGTGCGGTCACCGTTGAATCATTTGGCAGCAAAGAAGAAAGAGGAGGACGCCCTCGCAGGGCACGGTCACACAGGCAAGGTCTCCTGCCTTGGAAACAACCACCTTGGCTTCGGTTCAGCACTCCTTCAGGAACTCTTGAGGTCTCCCGTTTTGTTTTCTGGACCTCTGCTAAGTGAAAACTCAAATTGGAAATGTGGTACGTGTTGGGGGGGAAAAAAAAATCAGTGGTCCTGGGGCAGGGGAAAAAAAAAAGTCACAGATATATGTAATTGTATTTATTTGTTCATTTTGATAGCACATTTCAATCACAGTTACTGATTAGATCTTACAAGATCTTCGCCCTGCACTGGGAAAGAAGCAAAACACGGCCATGCGTAAGATATCGAATGCATTTACATCAAGCATGTTGCACTTTGGGGTTTTGAACATCACAAATAAGACGACATGAGACCAGCTGGTTTTGCTTTTTTTTAACGTTGTTACAGATCATAGCAGCTTAAAAGGTTTAAGACAGGTTAACCTACTTATGTTTGTTTGAAAGAAGCTTCTCATAAAGTTTAGAAAGAGATTAAAAAATATACCCGTGATGCACCTAATTAAAAAATACAGTGGCCCAAACACTACAAAACAATGTTTTAAAGCTAAAGCATTTCTTTTCAGTTTGTAGGCCTTAAACCCACGATGGCCTTTCTGCTTTGGCTAGGGATGCAATTTTGGAATTACTTAGATGAACGTTAGGAAAATTTAAGTTACTAGTGATTTTTATGCACCATGAAACCCCTTTCAACGTGTCTGGGTTTCCAGAAATGCCAAACACCCATCCTTGAAGAGGTCCTAAGCTAGGGAGACAAAACCTCTATTTATTCCTGTGAATATTGGCCAAAATACTGGGGACCTGCTAATATAGTTCCCAGGTCTATGAACACAGGATACAAATTATTATAGGTTCTGTTATGTGAGCTTTTTTTTTTGTTTGTTTAAAGCTTACATTTGAATGCTTTGATGGCCATCAGGAACAAGCTATTTTTGAAACAGATAAATTCTAATTGTAGGAGCAGGAAAAAAAATAAAGCAATCTTCAAAAAGTAGTTATACTTGTTGATTTAATGAAAAGGTAAGCAGACAAATTTATTGCCTGGCTTCTTTTAGAAGACTTTTTCCTATGCACAGGTAAAATATTGTTATAAATACCTGATCTGGTCCTACAACACGCAAAGTGCCTTGAACTGCTTGGAGAAATAACCAAGGAATCAAGGTGCTGGGTAGACCCAAGGAAACATTTCAGGAGATGGAGGACTAAACACATGGACAAATCGAGGTGGTGTACCATGCATTAATCTTAATCTCTCTCTACCAGGCATCGGCCGTCTGTAACCATGCCCGCCGGCCCCGGCTGAGCTCGCCCCTGAGTTGGTGCTCAGTGTCTTGGAGCTTGCAGCAGCTCAGCTGGAAACAACCCTAAACTTTCAGCATCAGGCACGGGGACTGCATGCCAAGGACAACAAAGCAAGGTAGGAGGAAAGCTGAGTTTGGACTAACACTGACTTCAGGGCTTACGCTGAATTTTAATCAAGCGCCTTGCGCCGCTCTGCACTAAAAGGTCTTTTTCTAGTTGGAACTCACGCCTCTTTTTTTATATATTATAGGATCCATCACGTATCTTTGCAGCTATGGCAGACTTAAACCATATAGCTGCATGATAAGAGTAGTCGAGATATTTTGATAGAAATAGTTAATACTGTAACACCTCATCCAAGTTGTGCTGCCATCTTGGATGTCGCGTCACGCTGGTGATGACTTAGTAAACACATTCAGTCCAGTTATCTACTTACTACCATTTCTTGTGCCAAGACTTTAATGTGCTTCAGTGCATGAAGAAAATTTACAGCTGACTCCAGGAATATATATTCCAGCTCTCCATTTCAGTTCAGTTAAAAAAAAAAACAAAAAACCAAACAGCAGTAATTAATATTATAGCTTCATAGCAGATATTTATAACTTAGCTATAAACAAATCCTGATCTAAACCTTTGCAAACTTTATTATAGAATTTATAGGAATATTAACCACTTTTTTTCCAGTACTACAGTTACTATCTTTTAATGACAGCAGGCAGATATAAATTACATCTTTTCTGACATGGGTTTACTCTTGAAGTGGGAAAGCCAGGAAGAAGCCTGGTGTTACGGCCAGGCCTAACGACAGCTTTTGACTCTGCAAGTCACGGTCTAAAGTCAAGTAAATGGCGCTGCCTCCGTACAGGGGAAAGCACGCTGGAGCAGACCCTTCTTCAAGATTAGTGATTTCTCTTTAGAATGGGCATAACTTTGCTGTCTGTTTTAAGTGTAAATTATATCTACTGAAGTTGTGTTTATGGGGGAAAGGAGGAAAGAGGGTTTACGTCCAGGAAAAAAAAAGTTCTAATTCTTCTGCAGTGTTAATTGGATAACCTGATGAAAATTTATTCCGATTCAGATTGTCACTCGGCTGCTCTAATTCCACCGAGTCTTTGCAACGATCTAAATGGAAGAAGAATCTGAGCCACTGCTGGAAAAGCTTTGGCTTGTGACCTCCGTGTGAACCTATGCCCAGAAATGAGCTTCAGCCTGCATGACTGAGCCTACACCGAGGCCTTTGCTCATTAAGAGCTTTCCTTGATACACACAACCACATTAACAACCTGATGTTTGTAAGAAGCAATGATTCAGCAAAGCCATTCTCTTATTTAATTTAAGTACCAGTGAAAGCGGACTGGTCTGTACATATTTTAAAGGACAGAAGGCAGTTTGATCTGTGCCTTTTTCTTTTTTTTGCTTAAAGAACTTTTCAGAATCCTGCCGTAAGAAACGCCCTCATGAAATTCCCCCTGCCGTGCTCTCCCAACAGCCAAGAAGCCTTCACCTTACGATAGTGTCACCAGAGCCGGGATGGAGACGAGCTGACTGCCGGGAGGACCCGCAGTCTCCCCGCACCACCCGTCATGGGGCAGGGCTGCTCGGAGCCAGCTATTAGAGATGGACGGAAAACCAAAACCTACGGGAGGTGTTGGGTGCCCGCCAGCCACCGCCACCTCCGCGTGCTTCGCCAGCGCCCGGGGCTTCAGCTTCGCAGCTCCTTTGTGGGGTAGGGAATCGCTGCTCCCTCCTTGCAGCAGAAGAACGGGAGGCACAAGGAGATTAAGTTGTTCTCCCAGCGTCCCGCGGGAAGTCTGTGGGAAAGCGGAGGATGAATTTGATCCACCGGTTTAGTCACGGGGCAGCCATTCTCTCCTCTTTGTCTAGAAACCAGGCTTTTGCACAACCTTCCTTTCTGCAAGCAGTAAGCTGGGCAACAGGCGCTGGCGCAAGAGGTTTCACTTCCCCGTCCCGCCTGTCTGAATTTTTAGAGACTGGCTCAGGCCATAGAGATTTGCGAGATCCCCTTACCTAGCGCTCTGGGTCAGCCTGCAAGATAAAGTTTAGCTGCAAAGCTCAGGTTTAAATCTTCCGCATAGACTGGAGCCCACTTCTATTTACTTGCTTCCCTCTTTCCAGGAAGTGTGAAATACCATAAACACTACGAGCACAAAAGAAAAAACCCAACTATGATTATAAACATTAGTGCAAACCACAAAGTAGATTTTTTTTTAGTACGCTCAGTATTTTCTGTAAGGTTAGGAAGCTGAGGCTTTCAACACAAAGTCACATTCTTCAGCCAAATAAGCAGTCAGCTTTGAAGCTCACTCCCACATAAACAACCGGGATTCTGCTGCTACACATAGTATTTTATCCTATATATTCGTATGTATGCTCTAATGCTTTTTATTGAAAACAGATTTAGTCCTGTGCTTTTATAAAATACAAATAACTAGAAGGCAATAAAGACCAAATTCCAAAGCTGAATTGCATGTTTGGCTGGGAGACTTGTCTAGCATCATCTTAACTGCCTAGAAAAGGGTTTTTTTTTTAAATTTAAATGAGCCATTTGTCTATGGGCCTAAAAGCCAACACCTAAATCCACACTTGACATTCAAATGCATGGCTCTGCTGTCAAAGGTGAGAGCGCTCACACTTTCTTTGACATCAAGGGCTCAGCACTGTTGAAAACCAGCTCCCATTTTTACATGTTCAGCTGTAGATGTAGGTATTTGGCTTTACTTCCCATCATTTGAAAACTGTGGCCATTGGACCTAGGTGAGAGTCAAAGCTTCAAAGTTGTGGCCGGTTAAGAATGCTACAGGAATGCTGATCGCCCTGCTCAACGTTTGTTTGTATTTGGCAACTGTCAACTGAAAAAAAAAAGGAGGGGGTAGGGGGAAGAAATCAAAGTTTGAAAAAATATTTCTCAAAATTCTTTGCTGGGCAAGGCCAGTGGAGCCAGTGAATGCTGTAGTTAGTGGTGTGCAACCCCCAGCACTGCAGCTGAAGGGGTGAAGTCTGAATTTGGAAAAGTGCACTTCTGCGTGGTTTGCTCTCCAGCAAGAACGGGACACCAGCGTTGCGCACCCCGTCTCTTCTAGAGAGGCTCCCTCTTCAGAGGTTTTCATCCAGCCATTTGATGTAGCTGTTCCTGGTCTGAACGCCCGCAGAGAAATCCGTAGGCCAAATGGTGAATATCATACAGCCGTGAAAGCAGTCGTCGAAGTGATCGAGCGTGACTTCCACGCCGGCGTTCTCCAAGCGCTTGGCGTACATCACCCCGTCGTCTCGCAGGACGTCGTTCTCGCAGGTCAGGATGTAAGTCTTTGGCTGCAGCTGCAGAGTTTCATTTTCCGCCAGGAGCGGCACTGCTCGTACGTCAAGCAGCGCCGGTATCTCCTGGATGATTTCGGCCTTGCCTGTGGTTTGTATTACAGGCTTGTAGTTCTTTTTGAACGACGACGGCAGTAGAGATGTCCAGTTCAGACGGCCCCTGAAAGAGAGAGCTTGGCCGACGTCAAGAGCAGTGTGGTTGTTAATTAGCAGCGAGTGAGCCAAGTCATAATTGCCATTGAAATAATCTATCCAATAGTTGATCATGACATAACGAGGAAGAACGGGCATGTTCATGTTCTGCTGATAGGAAGGTGTATTGAAGTCAAATGCCTGAAGGACTGGATAAATTAAGGCCTGCAGTTTTGGCCTGATGGTCAAATGCTCATCTTTGCTAAGCTGTGGGAAGAATATAGGGTAGAATTTGGATTATAAAGAAAATAAACATTACAGTAGCAACCTTAAATTCATACAAGCCACCATTCATTTGACAATTTTTAGGCCGAATTCTGCCCTTACACAGGTAATGTCGCTCTTTTGTCTCAAGTATGAGCAGCCTGATCTTTTTCTTCTCCTTACAAGGATGGCAGACCCAGTACCCTGTCTCCAACAGAAACCAGTGGCAGAAGTTGAAAGGTGTAGGAAGAAAAAAAAATTGTAAAGTGGCATTTAGCTAGCGCAGTTCCCAGTTTAACACTTTGCAACTGAAGGTCTTCCTGAAGCAAAGGAGATAGTCTTGCTTTTGACAGTTTTTCATGGATTTTTCTTCCATGAATTTATCTGATTGGTTTTTTGAGCATATGCAAACAGTCGGCATCCGCGGTTTTCTCTAGCAAAAGCTCACCGTGTACAGAAGCACCGCTCTGTGTTTGACTTGAACCCGTCATCCGCATTTGATCTGATTGATTTGGTACCAATTATACATGTGGTGCCCCCTCATCTTTTTCTGGAAGAATCAGCAAACACTTGTTTTGCTGCTGCTTCTACACAAGATACACGGTTCTCCATCATGTCTCATCTTGTCTGCCTCTTTTTTTCAGGCTGAAGAATCTTAGTGTATTTAACCTCTCCCTGGATCAGTCCTACATCACCGATTTAAAAAGAACTGTGCATCAGGGAAATGAATTAGGAATGCTGCTTCCAAACCATGGTACTATCATGTTTATCAGTCCTTAATATCAAAGCTTTTAGTGTAATTGCCCCTTATTCATTTTTTCACCCTAATTCAATATTGCAAGGTTGTCATGATAATTAGTTGCCCGGACATGGTATCTGCTTTCTTATCACCAATGGTTATGGCAATACAAAAAACCTAATAATAATATTTCACTCAAGCATGAAAAATATTATTACTTGCCCCAGGCTGCCTTTAAAATCTTTACTAGATTAAATTCAGATTACATTTAAACTGCAGATACACAAATTTCCTTAAAATTGTGAAATGCTACAGGAAGACAATTTACCAGAAGAATTAAGCTTCGCTTTTGGTATATTTTATCCTTCGTTTGTGTTTGAAAGAAATAAAAACCTATTTTCAGAGACAAGCATCTAAAAATAGGAAGCTAAGTTGATAAATTACGCAGGCACCTAGTTACCTACTTCGAAAAAGAAAGAATTCACCAGCAAAAGGGGTGATAAAGGTCATTTAGGTACTTGCTCTTAAAATCTGGCCCACAACAACTCGTAACCATAGTAAGATGTTGCAGGCTATGTGATTCGTATTGTGACTGACTCATTTTTCTTCTGTAAGGCAACTAGATGCTGGCTTTCTACCATTCTGTCTTTCGGGATGGCCCATGGCCTCGTGATGACCCAGCAGACAGGATCTGTCAACCTGCACGTGTCACTGCGTTAGGGACCATCGCCGGGGAATACGCAACGGATGCTGGACCTTACCTGCTGGCACACAGCAGCCGCCAAATTCCCTCCTGCACTGTCGCCAGAAATTGCGATTCGACTCGGGTCAACGGAATACTCAGCTAAGACGTCAGGCCGCAAAAAATGCTTAGTAGCACGAAGAGCATCGTGGAATTGCTCGGGGAAGCACACCTCTGGTACCAGCCTGTATCTACAAAGAAAAGAGATGACAATTATCACCATCGGCGTTACCTCTCTTTCAGGATTAATAGGCAATATCAGGTATTCCTTAATGGCAAATAACTATTTCATTAGGATGAATATTACGGGATAAATACGAGGTGTGTAATTCTTACTCAAGACTTAATCTTGTAATTAATGCTCTAATTCTGAAAGATTAATATGAACCGACTAGATATGAATAATACCAAGGTAGTATAAAATTGTGCAGCACTTCCTGAGGATTTCCCAACAGAGGGTTTCATCATGCATTGTAAAAATGAACGAATATTTAAAATGACCTTGGCAAGGGAGGCATTACAGTCAGGCTGGCTTGGATCCAAAGCCCTACCTGAACTAGTACGAGGCAGAGTTGGTCATATACGCCCAACAGATTCCACCCAGCCAAACAGCTAAGCAGTTCCGTACCCCGAATTTTTACCTATGCTCAGGAGAGAATGACCCTTGCTATACCTCTGTGCCATGACATGAGCGGCAGCCAAGAAGCAAATACCAGTTTGCTCCAGTGCAACAGATTCAGTAATTCCGCTCCTTTCTCGAGGAGTGGGGCAGGAATGTACCCATTGCGCAGGTGCAGAGACTGAGGCACAGGGGGCACACAGTCTGCCCAGGAACCGTCAGCAGCTGAGTCCCACTCATGAGATTTTCCCAGTTTCGAAATAACAGTGAAGTCCATTCATACCTACTGAATAATTTGTAATCTAAGAGATGTTAATAGCCCTTACAGTACCAAGCACATCTTCTGTTGGTAGCTTTTCAATTAATGGATGGGGCAACCTGATCTAGTTAGCGGTGTCCCTGCTCACTGCAGGGGGGTTGGACTAGAAGACCTCTAGGGGTCCCTTCCAACCCAAAACACTCTATGATTCTATGGATTTTACATGTTATCAGTAGAGCCGAGCAAAACAAGCAAACCAAAATCCAGTTTTCTGATTCAAAACATTTTCTTCAGAATCTAAGCTAAAAAAAAATTTCACGTGCAGAATAAATTTTAAACTTAGCTTATGCAAAAAGTGTTTCGAACTCCGTATCTGTCCTGCTTTCGGAAAGCAATCTGTATGTTGCATCAGCTACGAAGGAATACGAGAGCCCCTTGGGAACTCCTCGCAAAACTGGGTAACAGACTGTGCGTATACCGTGAAAGCGAGGCGTGCAATTAAACCAATGAGAAATCTAATTAGTCTTTACTAATTGAGTACAAACACCTTGACTGGAAGATTAAATGGCTAAGGAGAAGAGGTAAACAATAACTCAGAAAAACAGGCAGAGTTATACCACCATAAATCAGAAAAGGAATAACAAGGAACTTTTCAATACTGTGATCACTGCTCATCTCGAGTAACCCACAGCTGCTTTTTTACTTTTCATCGTTTCTACTTATAAAAGAACAAAGAAATAAAAAAAGTGCAACCCTTTAAAGTAGGCTATCAGTATCATCAGCTCCATATAATTATGTCGCAATTAGATCACAGAGCTTGGTATGTCACCAGCTGTAGGTGAGAAAACTTGAGTAGTTCTCTCAAGTGATTGGGTTTGCCAAAGAGAATATTGAAGTTGACAATGAGATGGGAAAAGTGCCCATCAAGTTGGAGCCAGCCAGGTGCTGTAGTTAGCTAGTCGAGTGGTTTGTTTACCTTGGAATTGTTCAGCACGTTAAAAAAGCAGCCCTGCTCCTCTGTTGTCTGGCACCCTGGCAGTCCTCTCCTCTCGAGTGGTGTGCAAGGCTCAAATGAGATGAGTGGAACAGCGGGAGACCGAGAGAGCAGTGGGGAACTGCCAGGCTCCACTGGTTCATGAGCAGGGGTAAACTGCATTGACAATTTTTATGTTGCAGACCCTTGCTTAATATGGCTTAGAAGCTGTGGTTTATAGACAGACTTTGGGGGGGTTAACATATATCTTTTAATATTATATATATTAAATTTTTTTTTTTTTTTACATATATATATATAAAAATATACCTTGCAGCAGCGAGAGTGGCCATTGAGGATGGGCAAAGTCCCTCTTGCTACATGAGCAGACATAGAGATGTGGTTCAGCCTTCCTTCAGGTATGCAGCATGTCCAAATGTGTTTGGGGTTTTTTTGTTTGTTTTAAAAGTTCCCAAGTATTTACAGAATCGTAACTTGGCACTTGGGTGATCGCAAGTTTTAGCTGCACTCCTTCCACGTGGACACGATTGCAAGATGCACTAAAAATTTGCCTTTTAGTCTTTGTGCTACTCTCCTTTCCCACATTTCTGCCTTCTAAAACGACCTCTAAAATAATTAGAAACCCAAACGCATTTTTGACACTGTTCCAATTTATTGTTATTTTAGAAGGGTGAAAATATGAGATGGGTAAAGAGAATTATTATCCAAGTTAAAGCCTTATACACAGGCCAGTAGCAAGGGAAAAGCTAAAAGAGCTACGTTACGTATTTCTAATACCTTAAAATGACTCGATTAGTTTTAGATTACTCACTCAACTGAGACAACGACGGCGTTGAGAGATTCAGCCATGATTCTGCAGAGGTTGTTATAAAGACTTGTTCCTGGAACGAAAGGACACAGTGTTAGGGACATAGGAGTCCATTTATGTCAGTAGTCGCAAAGCCTTCTCAGAAAATATAACGATGTGATACAAATATAAGCCAAGGAAATGAGATCAGCTTGCAGTAGATGAAATGCCCAATACGTATCGTAGCAGAAGGAACTTAATTCACGCCTTGAGAAGTCCTGCAGTCCGGTGCGTTCTTGCTCATCTGTTTTTTGGTGACTTGGGGCATCTCATTGCATCCACCTATCACAATTCTCTCAGTCGGGCAAAATTTAAGGTACCCAGTGGCTTGGGGGCATGAGCATCCAGAGACAGTTATCACTGCGTGAGTCACTGCTTGTTGACCATTTTATGATAGCATGCGTTGCTTTGATTCAAATGGGTTGCCCTATTAACATCAATTGAACTACTCATTTAAGGCAGGATTAATCACAGCTACCCTATTTATCAGTGGACTGATTTTCTTTAATTTTATTCCTTTCCAGTAACTTAAATCGTTGGTTCCCGGTACGATAAAATATACTAAGACACTAAGTGTTGTCTAAAATATCTGGTCTTAGAATTTAATATTTAGCTGTAACATTTGTGCCATAAACTTCTGCATCTTGGACTCGAGGACAGCACCTGACATAGTGGAGTTACAGCCGCCGAAGCAAAGCGCAGTCATTTAATATAAACTTTTGCGCAGGCAGAGTCACGTGCGAACTGTTACAGAACAAATGGGGCGGGCAGGACGCCAGCGAACACCCCTTGGGCAGGCCTAAGAAAACCCACCTCAAAGCACCAATTCCTCTGTAGGTAAGAGGAGCAAAATTTTTAACTGCTATGGGACTACAGGACAAAGAGACTGGGATTTCCAAAAGCACATGAAGGACAGATTTTAAGGTTATTTAGGAACCTAAATCTCTCTTAAATCATGCTCTAAGTGACTTATACATGAATAGTCCAAATGCAGTCAATACAGCCTCTGTTTCGGAACATTTTGGAAAACCCCATCAATGTTCTTCCTCTATAGATGAAGCTACAGGATGTATGAGGGCTTCATGGACTTCATGGCATCTCAGGAGCAACGGGGAAGGGAATGGGGGAAGGCTCCTATCGGATCTGGATCTCGGGGCAGCCATGAGGACCTCACACCCTTTCTCCTCCCAAGGCTTTTCTCCTCCTGTACCACATGGAAGGAGCAGCGGTTAACTGACTGCCTTACTTTCTCGGATCATGTCTGTGGCTTCCAAGTTAATTGGAGTAAACAGCAGTAATTTCCAAGGTAATTTCTGTTAGTGGTGGCTGTGGTCCCCTAAGCTGGGGTGTGAAACCATGGGACAGGAACCGACCTCCAGCCCTTTCCTTCGTGGCGCCGGCCGTTGCCTGTGGCCAGCAGCGTGTATGCCCACCTACGCGTAACGTAAGAGCCAAACACCAGCCGTGCTGCTACATGCGGTGTTGTTCAGCCCACTCCTCTGCTAATTTGTGTGTGAAAATGGGGCAAACCCCTTACATTGGATCCTGATCACCAAGGATCGACATTTGCACGCGACCATAGAAAACAGGGGACTGGCCCAAACAGCCCATCCAGGCATCCCAGGAATTTAAATGATAACTATTTTTTCCTTTCAGGATGTAACAAAATTAACCTTTTGGTTCTTTTACAGTTCACGTGCAGATAAGATCCGCATTTTTGCTGGGTGTTCATAATATTTTTCCCCCCTCCTTACAGCTGATCTACCAGAGTGGAGACACTCATTACTGAATTCAGGTACGTCTTAGCAAAATCGTCACCCCTGGCAGGAAAAAAACCCCTTTTGGCTTCTCCTGCTAGGAAGAAACCAGACCAAAATCCTATTTAATTACTGACAAACACATACTTGCGCTTGCCAAGGCCCAGCCCCCTCCGTGGATGTACACAACGCTGCGCTTGAGCCTTTCATCTCGCTTGGCCGGAGGTTCGAACACTCTGACTTCCACACCGTCAAAAACAGCATCCGTGATGGTGATGTCCTCAGAGGAGACAGACTTCAGCTTGTCAAAGGTACAAATCAAATAATTCAGAACTATCAAGTGATGGCTGAGCCTCAGATAGTGAATGAGGTGACACTAGTGGGGGGGGGAAAACAAAAAGAAGAAAAAAGGAGATTTCTGTTACTTCAGAGCACACCATACCATACTGCATTGATGTTTAATGCAACTGTCTTCAAAGGACAGGTCCTACACGAAACTGAATATGGATTCTTAGACTATTCACTGGAAAATGAATGAATATCAAAGACCTCTAATGCTTTTAAAGCTGTATTAAAACAAAACCCTGTCCATAAAAGATTCTCTGTTGTCGAAATACATCAAACCATGGGCACTACGTGGATCAAGACAACTGTGAACGAGCACTCAGATCCTTGCCTTTGAAAGACACTTCCAAGAGGAGATGAACCCATCAGCACGCTCCACCATGGGGCTCATGAAGCTCCCCAGACCGGTGCCAGCAGAGGGCAATACTACACAGGCAAAAATTTTTGTGGTGGTAAAGTATCAAAAATGGAAAGTATTTCTTTTGTTCCACCCCAAAGCGTAAGTCTTTCACATTCCAAATTGAGAAAATCCTCAAGGATTGCAAAGAAATTTGAAAACAGGAATGGTCTCAAAGGAATACAATGCTTCTTTACTGGCTTGTCCTGTATTTACCTGCTGAATTGGGAAGGATCTGAAACACTATCCAGGAACCATGGCAGGTTAGCGATTTATTTTTTTTCCCCAACCCCAGAGACGAAAGTGCGTTACTTTTTTTTGTGGGGGTGTGTAAAACACTACAAAAATGAAGAATGATCTGATCTTTCTGTCCCCTTATGGTAGAAGGAGGGAGATTTTTATCCCCTTTTGACTATGCAGGATTTTTATTTTCATGCTTATTTTCTAAACTTTGCCCTGAATAGATCAAAAACCTGTTTCTCTCTGCAGACAGTTCTGGGATCCGAGGCACAACTCCAGCCTAAGTGGTCACGACCTGCTCCTCGCACATGACCTGCACGCTATGGGTAGTGCGTGCCTGGTCCCATTCCTCAGCTGGTGCCAAAGGGGGTGGCAAAGGGTGAGCCAAAGGCCGGCGGGGATGGCAGCGGGGCCAGTGACCATTAAAAGGTAGTGGGAGTCTTTCCCCTTTTGCAAAGTTCATCTCTATCCTAGTGCCGAAGGCTAGAAATTGGATAATCAGCTTTTGTACAACTTTCTCAGCCAAGGCAATGAAGTTGGGAGGTAAAATTAATGCATACGCCTAATGTCCATCTTTAGGACCACTACCATAAAGAAAACTGCCAGCCGTGACCTTTTATTTGACACAGAGCTAGCAGACACTTGGAAGAGAAGGTGTGCTGTTAGGAGCTCGTCTTCACGGACCTGTTCTCCTGTTTTCACTCTGCCAGTCCCACCAGTAGAGCGCAAACCTGCTAGCATGACTCTAGCATCTCTAAATGAACACCGGCATCTTTAAAGGACGCCAACGCCCGAGAGAGAGGCGTCACCCGGCTGCGGGTCTGCCTGCCTCCACCTTGCGGAGAACGGATGGGTGCCATGGTTTAACCTGTACAAAAAACTTCAGTGGAAGCCAAGCCTGGCTCCTCATCACGGGCGGGATTTTGCAAGTAAGAGCCTCACTTTCTGTTCTCTGTTCTCTGCTTTCTGTTCTCTGCTCGCAAGGAGAGCCGTTTTGTTTTCTTGACTTGGGCGCTCCCGTAGCGGTGTTTTTGCAGCCCCTTGCAGGGCCGAGTTCCAGCTCCTCTGCCGGGAGCGCCTGCCCGCGGTGCAGGAAAGGCCAACGGAGGCAGACACCCACCTCCGGAGAAAAAAACAAATTTTGCAGCATTCAGCAGCAGCCACGCCAAAGAAGATCTGGCTCCTGAGGTCTGGAGCCCCAGATCCTTACATGTATCTTTTAAATCTGTCATCATTAGTTCAAATGTAAAAAAAAAAAAAAGAGAAATATTGGCTTTGAGTCAGGTGCTATATAGAAAAGGCCCTGCAAAGCCCCACTTCCACTGCAGATTGCTGTAGAAAAAGACAATTTTTGACCTCCCCCCCTCCCCCAAATGTCTATGCCAAGTCCAATGGGCTGCTATGTGAGAGGGGAGAGGAATCTACTTCCGAAAGAAGAATTTACAAAAATTACTTTCTTTTCTTGCTTTAGCTTGTGGTAGCATCACCCTGCTGAGATACTTTGGTGGGAATCCAAATTTTAAAACATTTGCTGCTTTTTTGGATGGAATACCTTTTCTTTATACTGCAAGACTTTTCTCTGGGAGAAGAACCACCAAATACCCACCCGGCGGGAAGAAATGCTGAATTCACAAGGCTGTTTGTATCTCTGAATTTCAGATCATGCTTTTCTCCCACTGTTACGTAAAAATTCCCATGGGAAAACCCAGTCCGAGTTTGAAATCCGAAGAGCAACACATCTATTAATAATTTGGCAGACAATTTGTTGGGCTGCCATGGATGTAACCAGCTGAAGCTCCGATCCTCCGCGTGCCCCACGGAGGCTCCTGGGGAAGGTAACCACCAGGAATCAATTTTAGAAAGACCGCCAGGGAAACCAATGTTTTTGTAGATTTTTTTAGCCTGATGTCCCATTTTAGTTTGCTCCTGCTTTAGTTCCCATGCTTTCCAGACGAGATTGCCACACACTCCCTGGAATCCGAGGTGTGGTTTTTTTTTTTCAAGGCTAGTTCGTGTTGTTTATTGAGAAGTGTTTTGCCCCATTCTTTTCATTCCTTTAAACCACAGAGCACCATGGCCACCTGCAGGTTATCACATGCTTTCACACTTTTTTTTTTCATTATAATAAATGACTCTTTCCAAGAATCCAGAAACCAAAAACCTGGGGGAAATCCTTTGTGCATCAGGGCACAAAAGCAACAATCCTGTTTGTTTTTTTTTTTTAGGCACAGGCAGGTTTTTTGCCAAGAACTTTATCAAATTCCTTGTGAGTGTATCTATTGATTCGGCCTATTTTGTTGGCATTTATAAAGCATCAGGACTGCACTTCTTGCTGGCAAAGAGCTAGTCTTGTCCAAAGTTCTTACAAATAAAATCCTTATTTTTTTTTTCCCCCACTCTAAATAAATATTTTAAATGGATATATAACATCTTGTCACTCTGTCATGTAACTACTGGCAGAGGAAGGTGTGTTTAAGGGTTGGCAAACTCCCTTCTAGGATGGTGTGGCCACCCAAAGGGCAGCCCTGCCCATCCTGCGCTGGCACCAACGAGCGTGAAGCCTCAGAGCACGACCTTGCTGCATCAGCTGAACATGAACCCAGCAAAAAC
This sequence comes from Butorides virescens, assembly GCA_017310255.1. Lineage (NCBI taxonomy): Eukaryota > Metazoa > Chordata > Aves > Pelecaniformes > Ardeidae > Butorides > Butorides virescens. The sequence continues at coordinate 216,193 of JADKXX010008025.1, read as the reverse complement.
CAGGGAAACAACATTAAACTCCAGCCAGGTCTTCCTATCCTACTGATAAGCCAAGGCAGGGAAGAGGAAGGGGGGGGAAAGGATGGGACCGGCCCTTTTGGCAGCAGTCCACGGTTGGATTGGCTTAAAGCCAGTATAAAACTGCATCTGGTCATCTCAGGCGAGCAATAATTGGTTTGATCTGTGCTGGTATTCGTGGGTTTTACCACCCTTGCTGTGACAACTCACAGGACCGTTGCTGGCTATCGAGTATCGCACTTAAATACATTTGGGAATTACGGGTCTGGGGAAGGGAAGAGAGAACCGGCGATGTTCCCTGGTGAAAAGGGAGAGAAGACGGCGCTGTAATGATAAAAGCTAGGGAAAAGGATGAGAAAGCAAGAAGACAAGGGGAAAATTAAGAGACTACAGAAAAAAGCCAAACGACAAGCTGACAGAAAAGAGGAGATGGTAGGAGATGAAAGCCCTGGGGGCAATCAGCCCAGAATTGCCGTGCCAGCCACAGGCACGGCCCATCACTCAGTCTGGGTCGCGGCCGCAGGTTTTCCTATGGAAGGACTGGTTTTATGCATCCATCTGAATAAATACTTCTGTTTTCTGAACAGGTAACGCCGGGGGAACATGGCTGGTGAACTTCATGGCATTCGGGGCTGGACCAAGCAATGGGCTGGTAGCCCCGAGCGGCTGGGAAGCGAGGCAGCGCTGGGTGAGCCGGACCACCAGCCGGGCTAGCCCGGCAAACCGGAGTACTTTGTTGGTGCTTGAGCCAATCCAGCACGTAACCACCCTGGACATACTACAGTAGCCCGACCGACCATCGATGGCTCAGTGCCGATTGCGGCTTTTCGTTTTGGGGCTGTTGGCTCCTGGTGAGCCACGGCTGCCTCGGCAGCGGTGTGATTTACACTCACGATGCTCCCCAGCTCTCCAGCAAGCCAGGCAAAGCCACCACTGCAGCCACAATCTCCTCCTCTTTTACCAGGACATCCCCCTAACAGGGGTTTTCAGGTAGGGACAACCCAGGGACCCCCCTAGGGACCAAACTCTTCAAGACTGCCACCTTCCACCTGGTAAATCCTTTGGTGAAGGGGAACCAGATCCAGAAAGATTTAATTGATGTAAGAGAAAATTTTCAACATGTGAAGAAAGGAGTCAGGGTTGCGATAAAAAGCAGACGGGATGAACAGAGAACTGCTCTTGAGAGGCACCACTACTTCACCTTTAATCACCAATACCTGTCCCTAAACTATGGGGATTCTTCTATTTGCTCCTCAGCTGGTAATTTAATGAAGAATCTCAAATGCTCACTGCTGCTCTGCTTACCTTCCTCATGGACTGGTGCTCTCTATTAGTTATGTGTTCTTTATTACAAAAAAACCCAAACCAAAACCAAAGAAGTTTTTCTGTTGCTAATGTCTATTAACCCCTAAGAGTTCTCAGCACTTTGGGATTCTTCATCCTCATATGACTTCCATAGCTGACACTGCCTGGCTCCACATCTCTGACCTTTAGCTGTGAAATTATTGCACCAGGTCGGGTTCAGGCGGTGCAGAAAGGCAGCGGCGCCTCTAAAGCCGGGCTGAATCCATCGGCTGCCTCCTCGGCTGCCGTCGCAGCTGGGCAGAGCCGAGGTCCTGCGCTGACCTCTCGGGCCTCAGCGGGATCAGGAATTAAGCAAACAGCTAAGGCTCTTTTTTCCTCCAACACTCCTCAGGACTGAGCCAAATCTCACGCATGACTGAAATGAGTAATGATGCTGGAACTGAGTAACCGAGCTGTCTAAGATAAGACTAAACTTCCTAGCTTAAAAGATGCAGACCTTAAGTTGCACCAGGGCAGGTTTAGGTTGGACATCAGGAAAAATTCCTTCCCCAAAAGGGCTGTCAGGTGCTGGAAGGGGCTGCCCAGGGAAGGGGTCGAGTCCTCATCCCTGGAGGGATTTAAAAGCCGGGCAGATGAGGTGCTTAGGGCCAGGGTTTAGTGGCGGGATGGCAGGGGAACGATTGGGCTTGATGAGCTTAAAGGGCTTTTCCAACCCAAACGATTCTATGCTTCTAGATGATCCTCAATTCTGGCATCACTTTGCAAAACACATTTCAGTATACATTAAGGTGCAAAAAGCCAACTACAATATCTGCAGTCAATATGAGAGGCTAGTGAATAACAGACAGGATCGTTTCCCCATTTAGCTGTGCACAGAACATCCCATTTTGTGCGCATTTCAGGCAGTTCATCCCCTTTGAAGGCGAGTGCCTATTTTCTTTTATTTTACAGAATCATTTCTTAATGTAGGTGCATTATTGCCCAGCAAAGAATATGTAGTTTTAATGCTATTATATACAGACAGTCCTCAAAGACAAATGCTCTTTGTGTTACGAATTTCCTTTAGAACCGAGAAGAAGCCAAGACGACTGTTTTAGAGTTTATTAATTAGGCGCAGAAACCAGATTACATTTTAAGGGAAGGCTCTGTGCCTATACCTGCTCATCCACGATGATCTGCTTTTCTACTAGACAGAGACAAAAGTTCCCTCTTACTGCAAACAGGACTTCCAGCGTGGCTCAGTTTCTGCTCGGGTGCCACTGCCCACCACAACCAACAACTCGGTTTATTGTAAACCAATTCCCAGCCCATGTCCTTGCGTGCAAAGCCATCAACAACTCACGTGGCTGGCTACAACTACGAAGTCACACACTCTGAAATATATGGGTAGGTAAGATATTAAAACGTTAGAAAGAACTAATTACTGTTTTCTCTAATCCTGAATGTTGATGTCCGTGCCCTAGATTTTATTCCGAAAGCAAGGGAGTGGCAGAGGAGCCTGAAGGAATCGCTTGGATGATGAGGACAAATATGGGGAAGGTTTTCTTCCTCCATACACGCCTGCCCGATGGCCTCTACGCCAACCCACTTGCCCTTCCAAACCTCTGCTAACAGCTGTCCCAGTTCCAAAAAATCCCTTCTTGCTTGCCATGCACCAGAATAGCAAGTATCTCGACAGCGCTGTTCAGAAAGAACTGATTTCAAAGGGCTTATTAAATAAACATAGGCTGCTCTCTTTGCTCGCTAAGGGAGCGTGGTGAGAGGGAGAAGTGAAAAACGCCTGTATCCATCCTGCTGTAAGCAGCAGAACTATGAAATATTGATTTAGACGCTTCTTGACAGACACCAAGTAACACAATAACCATGGTTTAATCTGTGGCTCAATCCCCTAATTAATTTTATGGGGTTGTCCGAATTTCAGTGACGCTGAGTTCTGATGCACCTGTATACATACCTACGTACACGGGTTTTAATTTCTGGTCTAAAAGTGTGTTACATCACAGTTTTCTGTAAAAATGTTACCGTGTCCCATTTTGAGGCAGGCGAGAGGGGCAAATTACTCTCATTCTCAGTTAAACATTTTCACATCGAGTCGTTAATATTACGAAAGCCTAAGTTTCTCCATTTTCATTCTGGGGCAGCACAGGGCATCCAGGAGGGCGCAGGAACAAGGTTCTGAAAACCCAGCTCAGTTTCCAGCTCCGCCACTGGAATTTTTGTGACCTCAGGTAAGGCTCTCCATCTCTTCCTATCTCTGTTCCCCCAAATTAAGGTTAGCATACCAGTGTCGGTCCCCTTCGGTACTATATTTTGAAACCCACTTACAGAAACTGCTCTGTAAGCACGATGCATGTTTTTTAAGGATGTGATTATACCGGGATGTTTGTTGAAGCCTCTCAGGCTGAGCCAGGGCACTGAGTCAGTCCCAAGCTTGTAAAAAAAATTTGTAGCTGACTGCGACAAAACTCTACATGGAAATGCAACCCCTTATCATTAGCACACTGAAAGCCAGTGATGGCCTAATTATGTTTTATTGGTAGTGATTACTAATGCACTGAGAAAACAAACACATTATCCCCAACAAGAAATTGTTGTGCTTCGTTGTCAAGGTCTTCACGAATCTACGTCAAAATGAGCAAAAGGCAATCAGCTGTATTTGAAGCACACGAAGTTTGTTTCGTGCTCTTGGGGAAAAAAAAAAAAAAAAAAGGATTACAGTACATTTCAGAGATTTTTAAAATCGGAAATGTACTTCTGTCTGCTATCAAACCTACGGAGGAAAGTAATAAATAGCAAGCTGGGAATATATTCAGAAGTGGGTGAAAGTTCAGTGGTCACATTCAGAGAAATGCTAAACCACTTCTTCTTGCAGTAGCCGGGAGCAGAAGAAAGGAGAAGCTGAACTCTACGGAAGGACATACACTGTATTTTACAGACACCCACAAAAGCTGCCTAACCAAGGAAATGCTCAAGCTTAGCTTTTACAACCCTAGCTCCAGTGCAGCACAGTTCCTTCTTAATGGCAGTCATTTATTCCTGACTTTGTGCTGCGCCTCGGTGTTGGAAAGACTTCTGAAGGCTTGGAAAGCGCCTTCTCCTTCTCTCCGGAAAGGAATGCCCCACAGCGTACCTGTGGTGTGATCCAGGGCACCTCTGATGCCTCTCGTCTTTCATTCCTTCCCGTAAAACTCACTTCTTCCTTCCTGCGGTTTGTAAACTACGTTGCAGGAACTGTCCCTTGTTCAGGGATTTTTCTCACTGTAGAAGTTCGTATTTCTAAGGCCAGAGATGTAAAGACTAAGAAATGACTGATTCCCATGAACAGAGGCTTCCCCGTCCCGGAGAGCGGGCGCAGACGTGAGCACCTCAGCCCTGCCTGCCCATTTGCTCCGACCCCCATCCATCAGGCCTTGTCCTGCCAGCTCCTCCTGGCATTATGACCTCCAGAATATCCCAAAGGAGGCACCCTTCAGCCTCCAAGCTGGAGGCACCAGAACGCACCTGCCTGTGCCCAATATACCACATCAACAAATGGAATGTGTACATAAGCCAACAGCAACATACACACACACACATATATATATAGTCATGGTCAAATGATTTTCTAAAGATAGGTCTCCTTCAGCTAGAGGTTATGGACTCGATTCAGGTGTTCCTGGCTGAACTGTTACGCGTTTTGCAGGCAGCGTGCTGGGGGGACCATCTGTACCATCAGTGACTTTGGTCAAGCTTTCTGCTCAGGTGCCCGAGTTGGCAGCATGGAGCAAGTGAACATCGAGCCACAGATCTCACCGAAAAATGATGCTCTTGTAGGCAAGCAAACAGGTTTTATCCTATACAAGCAAACAGGTTTTATCTTATACAAGCAAACAGGTTTTATCCTATACAAGCAAACAGGTTTTATCCTTTCACCCTAGAGATACGCTTTGATTCAGTGATACATCTGGACCATGAGAAGATGCCCCAGTGGCTCAGGTGAGTGGTCCGTCAAGTCCCAGGCTCTGGCTCCAACAGTGGCAACCAGAGACGCTATTTGGGCAGCGTATACCCATCTGGACACTGCGTGGTCCACTCTCCTCATGCTTCCCAGCATCTGCAATTATTGTATTAGGAACACAGAAGGTACATGCCCATCTAAGTCCTTTTGATATCCATTTATGGGCCCTCTGCCCATTAATTCATTTAACCCCTTTTTGAATGTGCTGATGCTCTCATCCACGCAAAGTACTAGTGTTTTGCACATTTCAGAACCAATTTAGTAAATTGAAATGCTGCTAGGAAATTTGAAAAAAAAACCCCAAAACTTTCACATACACTGTACCTTACATCAGGCCTGACCATGACTGAGCAGCCCTTGTCAAAGATCGGGCCGTTCTAGAAGAAAAAGGTTCACAGCTAAAGCCATTATCCGAAAGTTTGTGATCTCTGATCCGTTTCACATCAGCGTAACAACGTTGGCAGAAAATGAGGGGGACATCACGAAGTGACCGAGCTGTCCCGTGTGTCCTGTGGCAAAGCCAAGCACTCCGAGAGTTTCGTTTAGTAACAGGGGTCCAGATCAAGGCAGTGGGGTATTTGAAAGAGCTTCCCTACGCCTTCTTTCCCTAAGGCATACTGAAGGTATTAGAAGAAAAGCCATTAGTTGGTTGTTTTGGGGTTTTTTTTGGTTTGTGTTGTTTTTTTTTTTTTGACCAGAAGCCTGCAAGTTGTCAGCCACCCCTAGTAAGCTCTGCCCTGCGAAGCCCAGAAGGGAAGGCTGCCTGCCAGCTTTCCCGAAAGGCTCACGCTTCATCCCCCGACTGGGACGAGACCCCCAGCAGCCGGGGGTGCGGGGCAGGCGGCGCGCCGGTGCCAACCCCCCCGGGATGCGGTAGGGCCCGCTCGGCGGGGGCCGGCCCCGCTCCAGCCTCTGCCGCCGCGGATGCCGGCGACGCCCCCCCCCCCCCCCCCCCCCCCCCCCCACCTGCTCCGCGGATGCGCCCGGGTCCCCCCAAACCCCACCCCGGGGACCCCGCTCCCGCAGCGCCGATGCCCGGGGCGCCCTCCTCCGGGGCGGACACCGAGCCGCGGGGTGCCCGGGGCCGTCCCGCCGCCTTACCGCCTGCTGCACCGCCCGGAAGGTGGCATCCAGCAGCATCAGCTTCCAGGGGTCCGACACGGTGCCGGGCAGCGGCAGGTACACGTAGTAGGCGGCGAGGGCGGCCAGCGCCGGCAGCAGCACCCAGCCGGCCCGCATCGCGGCGGCGCCCACCACCGCCACCCCCCGCCGGGAGTGGAGCGCACCGCCCCGGGGCCGCCCTCCCCCGGAGGCAGTCCCGGCCTTTCCGTCCCCGCCGCTCCGAGCCGCCGGCTGTGGGCCAGCAGCGCCGGGCGGCGGCGGCCTGACCCCCGCGCCTCGGCTCCGCGCCCGCGCAGCGCCGCCCCGCCCCGCCGGGGAGGCCGCTCCGTGGGGCTGGCCCCGCTGCCGCCCCGCTGAGGGAGGCGCAGGCCGCGGGGGGGGGGGGGGGGGGGGGGCGCCCGGGGGCGCGGGGGGGGGGGGGGGCGGGCCGCTCGGCTGCTGGGGTCCCTCAGCCCTCGCCAGCCCGGCGGGGCCGCAGGAGGCGGCCGTGGGCTGACAGAGCGCCCCGGCGTGCGCTAGGCCGCCAATGGCCACCAATGGCCACCAATGGCCACCAATGGCCGCCAAGGGCCACCAAAAGCCGCGGTGCCTCCCCCCCGACTCCCCTGACCCACCCCCAGGCCCGCATCCCCGTGCCCGCTGCCAAAAGCGCCCGCGTGGTCCCGTGCAAACCGCGGGGTTCCCCGTGTCCCGGGCTGGGACGGGCACGGGGGCCGCTCCGTGCCCCACGGGCCGGGGGCTCCGGGGTGCGGGCAGGGTTTGCCCTTCCCCGCCGAGCAGGCAGGCGGCGGGGGGCGGGGGGAGGAAGGAAGGCCGGCGGCATGGGGATGGATTCCCGTGCCCCGGCAGGATCCCGGGGCCAGTGCGTTTTCCCGGGGACACCCTTACTTCAGCTGAAGAAACTGGCTCCCATTTACCGCATCACAAACCAATTCCAGAAAGGAGATTTTGGGGGGGTTAAGTGTATTTATTCTGCAATTTTATTTTGGACTGGGAATTTTTTTTTTTTTTTAGTTAGTTATCCTTGGTCAGTAACAAATTTTGGTTTCGTTTAGTGCACGAACATTTCCCGTACCTAAGACAACAAAATTTTCTAAATAGGTCTTTTCCATCCCCACAAGCACTTTCTTGTCAGATAAAACCCCTCCCTTCGCAACACGCAGGAAATATAAAACACTACAGAGTTCAGCCTTGACACAAATGACTACTTAATACTTAGTCACAGTGCTACCTTAAGCAAATTAAAATATTTATTTCACTAGCCAGGCTCACATGCATTATGAACCTAATGCAGGACAAAGAACGAGCGCTAATTTTAACAATAACACTGCTTTTAAGAATGAATTCATAACACTAAAAAAGTCACAGAGAACCATAAATAGAGTCCTGGAAAGGCCAAGTTCTCTTTAAAAATTGACACAAAAAGGTAGTAAAAGAAAAATATGTTTCTAAGAAGTAAAAAGCCAGTTTCTAAGGCAGTTTTACTGGAATTGAAGTAAAACCTCGGTGATTCTAAAGGCTGCAGAAGAAAGTTTCTGGACTTTGGGAGGAAATAAGCCTCTCAAGCATCTTTAACCTTTTTTTCATGACAACGGCAGATGCTGTTCCGGTGATTTTCACGGTCAGTTTTGAGTAGCCTACAGATGTGAAAGGCTGTTGGGAAACAAGCTGTGTCGCGAGAGCAGCACAAGGTGCGAGTCCTCGGGTCTCAAGGTTTTTATACCGAGTCGCCCCTTTCTGTATTATTTTGTGCTCGCGCCTTCTCTTTTCCCTCGTGCCCCGCTCCCATTCCCTCGCTTTCCCAAGCATCTGCCCCCAACGTCCACACCCAGGAGCCTCGAGCGTCATCGTTTCTACCTGTCTCGTTGAACAAAAATCACTCTTCCCAAACCTCCGGCAAAAGCTGGCCTAGCCCCACTCCTCTCTCATCTACTTAGCTCTTCAAAAAAGAGATAAAAAGGCTGGATGGAATTTTTTTCTGAGGTTTCTCATGCTCCCACTGACCCCCGCATGCATCTTGTGCTTGATCTCCCCTCTCCCTCACATTTTGAAAGCTACGGCTCTGGCTACGCTGAACCGACAGCAATTAGAGGAATCTTTTTTTTTTTTCTTTTTCCAGGTGCTTGTAAAGAAGTCAGTTGAAAAAACAAAACTCCATGGTCTGAGAAAGATTACTTTAAAAAAAAAAAAAAGGTAAAATTAAACCCCAAAACGCTTGTAAGATATCTAGGGGATGAGCAGTCTGCCTATGTAAACTCACACCCTGAAGCCAGGAAATGGTTGATTGGAGCCCCAGGGTGCTGGGGAGCGGGTGGGGGAGCTGGGGGGGTTCAGCCTGGAGCAGAGGAGGCTGAGGGGAGCCCTCATCGCTCCCTACAACTGCCTGAGAGGAGGGGGGAGCCGGGGGGGGGTCGGGCTCTGCTCCCAGGGAAGGGGCAATGAGACGAGGGGCAACGGCCTCAAGTTGTGCCAGGGGATGCTTAAGTTGGATATTGGGAAAAATTTCTTCCCCAAAGGGCTGTCAAGGGCTGGAAGGGGCTGCCCAGGGAAGGGGTCGAGTCCCCACCCCTGGGGGGATTTAACAGCTGGGCAGAGGCGGTGCTGAGGGCCAGGGTTTGGGGGTGGGATGGCAGGGGTAGGGGAATGGTTGGACTTGATGAGCTTAAAGGGCTTTTCCAACCTCAACGATTCTATGACAGCCAACTTCCAGAGACAACACAGGGCACCAAGGTCTCCTGCAGGCCTCTGGGCTTCCATCAGCTCTTCCGGTGTGGCCTTGTTGTCTTCTTCCACAAGGAACAAGGCCCCTGCTCCCACGAAGCTGGCAGGACCCATGTCATGGTTTAATCTCCTGGAACTTTTCCCTGTGGGTATTATGGCGTGAGGAAACTATTAAATAAATGTTATACCTCAGGGTTACTGATGCCTAGGTAACTGGAACAGCAAGTTTCAACTGCGTGTTACATTTTACACAACAAAAAAAAAATAGTAGGTGTTTCTATTTCAGAGCCTTATATAAGAAAAGCACTTAGATTTTTAAATGTCAGACATACAAAGAACAGTAATGATTTTTGTCATTGGTCCTGATCTAAACTTCAGTGAGAATAAATGCACTTGATTAAAAAAAAAAAAAGACTTAGCCACTTTTCTTAAGTGATTGCTACCAAAAATTTGGCTTTGTTCTGTCAGTCCCAGGAGGGATAGCTTAAGACGTTTCATCAGAATGTCCTAGTTGCTGTATAAGACTGTAATTCTGGATTTTTCAAGTATATTCAAAAACTGGCTAATGCCCAAGCCACTCTCCATGTGCATAGCGAGCCTGTATTTACATAGCGAATGTTTAGGTATCACTTCTTTTTGAACCTTTAACTGAGAAATGACGCGTGTATCGCCCGTTATTCCTCAGCCCTGATAAATAATGCTTCTCCCATCCTTGCAGGCACATCATTTTAGATAGCTTTTTTTTTTTTTTTTTTTTTTGAGGATCCAGAGGTCAAGTGGTAATTAATGTACAATCACCTGTATCTTTTCCAGAAGCTCTACCACTTGTTCCAAACCTAGGAGAAACCCAGTCCCTGGTTCAGGGTGTGAGGGAATCTGAAGACCTGGCTGCCAGGGACTTTGTAGGAATGCAAAGAAAGGGGGAGCTGGGGGGAACGCAGTGAAGGGCGGCCTGACCCGAAACTGGAAAATGATGGCCCAAACTGGTACTTTAGGGTGACAAAAGGACCTTGGCTTAGGTTATATTTTGCCTGTAAGTCACTGTTGTGATTACTCTACGTGAAGTGCAGTAATTGTATGACTGCAAAGCAACGGGCTGACTCAAGTGTCAAACTGGAAATGACCTCCTCGGTTTCCAGGCTGTTATTCTGAAACCTTTTCCTCAAGAAAATATTCCTAACTTAGGTGTCCCTCACAAGCAAACCTTTATTTGCATAAAGCAACACCCGCTATCATCTTTTTCTGCTTCTTCCTATTGTGTTTTTCTTCCAAATCGTAAAAAGTCAATGGACTCTTACTGGCATGAATGGCTGCTGGATCAGTCATGAAAATGCCTGAATCTGCGAAATAAAAAAATGAACGAGATCTAAGAACTCAATTTGGCACCTAAGAATTTAGCATATAACAGACAATCCTGAAAATCGATCTCCCGCATTCTTTTTATGTGGAGCCATTATGCTAAATCAGGTTTCAGAGGTGCTGAGCCCCTGTGAGAGAATTCCTTTTCAGATCGGAAAGCTTCAGTATTAGAGAAAACTAAAAAGGAAAGGGCCCTTTAGCATTTGGGGGGTTGGTGCCGTTGAGTCAGCTGATTTCACTTTCATCTGGGCCAGTCGTTATTTTCTCCTCCTGCTGGCTCTTTTCCCTCGCTTCCTACGAGCCCATTGCTGGGAATGTACGTACGCACGCCAACACCCTTGGCGAGGCAGAGCGGGCTTGATTATTAACAGCATTAACGACTGTATGGCGGCCACAGTCATTGTTTGTCCTCCCCTCTGCGCAGTGCCCAAAGTGCCCTGACGGACTGAAACATAAGAGGATCCAGTTGAATATGAGGAAAAACTTGATTTTGAGGGTGCCCGAGCCCTGGCCCAGGCTGCCCAGGGGAGCTGTGGAGTCTCCTTCCCTGGAGATCTTCAACCCCCGTCTGGCCGAAGTCCTGTATAACATGCTCTAGGAGAACCTGCTTTGGCAGGGGACTGGGTGATCTCCCGAGGTCCCTTCCAACCCTTGCGATTCTGTGATTCTGTGACAGGGGGCCGCGCTGCGCCCTTGGAGCGCCGGGACAGGCCGCTCCGGCCGAGGGGACCTGTGACAGGGCGCCCGGGCGGGCTGAGGGGAGCCGCGCCGCGGGGAGCCGCCCAGGGACGAGCCCTCCCGCCCCCGCTACGGGCCGTTAGCTGCTATCTCCGTACGGCCACGGGGCATCTGTTAGCCCGGCTCCGGAGCCCCCCCGCTCCCCGGCATGCCCTGCCCCGCCACTGGGCAGCGCCTCAGGGCGCGGCCGCCTACTCCCGCCCTTCCCCGCTCCATCCGGGCCTCTGCGCCGCGGCCGTTGGAAGCGTTCGAAACCCTCCAGCAGCCAATCAGCGCGGAGCACCCACCCCCCCCATTCAACAACCTGCTCTGGGGTACCGCGACTTGGCCTGTTCGTCTGCTCAGGAAACGTCCCACCGCCAATGGGAGACCGCCCAGCCATGAGCGGCAGGTGCGGCATCCAACCAGAGGGGGCAGGAGTCGAAGCGCTGTCCAAAAAGGGCGGTGAAGGGGACAGGGCATCTCGGCGAGATGCCGAATGAGGCGGCGGCTTACAGAGGGGCGGTGAGGCCGGCAGCCAATCCGCGGTGCGCATAGTGCGGCGGCTCGGTTTTTGAATCGGCGGCGGCCGCTCATGGCGGAGGCTGTCTTTGCGGTTGGCGGCAGGTGGCGGCGGCGGTGGTGAGGGGGCGACCGGCCCCGGGAGCGGGCGGGCGGGTGCGGCGCGGAGGACGCGGGGCTGGGCCGGGCCGGGCCGGGGGAGCCTGAGGAGGACGCCGGCGGGTGTGGCGGCGGCCTGGGGCGGGCCCGGTTGAGGTGGGCCGGGGGTTGCGTCCGGGGCACCTGTGGGGCCGGGAGCCTCTCGGGGCAGCCTCGCTGCTCGGTGCCGCTTCGGGCCCTCTCTAGGCCGCTGGCCGCGTCCTCCGGGCAGGGCGGAGGCCCGGGCGCGCTGGCACCTGCTGGCTCACGGGGCGGGAGCAGCGGGCGGTGCCTGATCTTGCCGCCGGCCACCTCCCGGTGGGGCAGCCTGCTCACGCTCCGGGTGGCTCCTTTCCTCGGGAGGGAAGTGGGCCGCACGGGAAGCTTGCTTTGACACCCCCCCGTATTTTAGCGCGTGGATATTCTGTGACCTTCAGGCTTTGCACAAACTATTGGGGGGGGGGGGGTCATTTGCCGGTGTAATGCTGCAAGGGCGTTCCGGTTTGCCTGAACCCTGTCGTGGTGGTGGGGCTCTGTCTTCTTTTTTTACCCGCGGGGAAGCTGTCGTGTTCGTGCCGCCCGGGTGCTGTTTGTTCTCTATCTTGGCACTCCCATTGTGTAAGTCTAGCAGCTGGTATTATGTTATTAATTACCACGTGACCACTAAAACAGGGAATACTTTTTTTAAAATACACCAATAGAACCCCATAAGCAAATAAATAAATTAGAAAAGCCATAAAGATGATAAATGCCCAGCCCAAAGTATGGGCTTCTCCCAAATAAACTATGAGGTTCTCTGTATGTTCACATACACATTACTAGGTATGACAGCAGCAGCATGACAGGAGTCATATCGATGTCTCAGACTTTTTAAAAATAATCTGTAGGATTTACATTTGATGGTACCCTTAACTGGTAGGGGTTTTTTTTGGGTCTGATTTTACATTTAACTGCCTGTGTGGTTATTGTTATATTATATATAATATACTGATATTATTATATCATTATGGTCTGAATCTTCCAAGATTATGCTTCCCTCTGCTCCTCACTGCCAAAGAAGAGGTAACTGTATAACAGCTCCCAGTGGTATCTTTATAATCTTCTGGACAGGCAAGCTCTAAAGACTCTTCCTGGTTAAAGTTTCTTTCTCCTCCTGCTAGGTGTCAAGCTATTCTGGGTTAAACTAGCTGGGTGACTGGGACTTGCTGCTAGGAAACTGGTCTGTGGAGCCTGCACAGCTGTGTGTGACACTAAAATTGCAACTAAGGTGGCAATTTTGATAACTGAATATTCCCAGAATTATGTTAGACTTGTAGTGTTGACTTATTGCTCATCACTATGTTAGGGACTTACCTGATGTATTATGAAGACATGAATCCTGTCCAAGGGTCTCAAACATCTTTGAAACTCTAGAAGCTAAACTCTTTTCTATATTGCCATTGTGCCAGAACAGCCATTGCTTTCTGTGTTCTGATTTTCACTTTGCTGTGTAGTTGGACAGGCATTGCACAACTTGAAAAACAGTGTGCGTGCTGTTCTCAAAGGGTTTTACTACCTCCCGAGTCCTTTTTCAGGCAATGCTTTAATGTGTTATTTGGGTGGCTACCGTTTTAATGGGGCATTTACAGGCACAAGAACAACTTCAGTTGAAGTGATACCAAGGGTTACTATACTACAGCAGTTCAGATACAGTGGTTATTCTAGGTAACTTGGGATATCACTGTGCAAATATTTAAATTTGTGTGAATGGTGAATCACAGGAAATGCGTGCTTCTTGCTTCATGCACAAAAAATGTGCCATGTGTTGGGCAGGTGTCTTAGAACAAATTTTCTCGTTCAAGATTCAGGTAGCTACCTGTACAAAATATGAGAGGAATATGAATTCTGCCTTTCTGATATGTGACAGGCTTGTTTGATGGGCAGGGAGAGCAGAGATGTATTCTATCTGTGAGAAGAGAGATGGCTTCTTTATCTGATGACAGATGGACATTTCTACTATATTATAGTTAATATAGGACAATGGACTAGATCATGGACTAGCTGGACATATATATGCTTATTAACTTTGTAGAGACTCTCAAGCATTTTGAGAAACCTATCTTTTCTTTGAGTAAACACTACTGGTTCTATTCCCTGGGTGGTTATTTTTATGTAACCACAGTGACTCTAGCCAGTTCACCTGAAAAAATCAAATTTTAGCAAGATGCTTTGTGTACCCTAATTTTTCTGCTAATGTTTCACTTTAACAATGCTAACCTTAGTCTCAAATCTAGCTTATAATAGTTTATCACTGAAGCAAACAAGTCCTTTTAGTTTGTTGGTGTTTTGTTGGGGTGCCCTCTCTGCAGCTTTCTGTGGAAATGAATTATTTCTGTGGCGAGTGGCCTGCTCAGAACCATTTCTGTAAGAGGTTTGTTGTCAGTCCTTTCCGCCAGTTGTGCGACTCCTAATACTCTTTCAGAACTGCTCTATCTGTGTGAGTGGGCTTTTACTAAGAGTGTCAGTGTTTTGTTTTCAACAGTCTGAAGTCACTTCTGACTGACTTAGTCGTAGAACTCTTATGAATGAGCTTTTTGCAACTGTAACTTAGCTTAGCACATCTGTCTTCCAGCTCTTGAAGAAAGAAACAAGACATAATCATGGCTGACAACAGTACGCTGGTGTCTGAAACTGGGAGGAGCCTCTTGGCTGATTCTTCTGTTCTTGATTCAAAAATTATAGAAACCTCCAAAGAGAATGTATTTCCTGGGTCTGTTTTGGATGTTGAAGGTAATGGGAGAAGCTTATTTTAAGACTACTATGTTTTTATAATCACTGATTACTTTGTACGTATTTGATAGTTTTGAAAAACCAAAAGTGCTTTGCTGAACTACAGAATTGTATGTAGGGTCGCCAAGAGGGTGTTGGTTTGTATTCTTTTACCAACAAGGGGACTGTCTTAATTTTTAACTCATCTTGTTATAAAAATTTGGGGTTACAGCCATGAAATCAGACAAGTCTTCTGGCTAATGTATAGAAAGCTGTTAGTTCCATTTGATACCTCTTCTGTGGAATAAATCATTCCAAGTGATATTTTGACATCTGTGTTTGGAAAAGATAGCTGCTCTGTTGTGTAGGATTACAGGTAGTCCTTAGGGAGATGGGTAGTCTTGACCTTGAAAATAATTCAAGAACAAATCTTGAAATTAAAAAAACAATCAAAAAGGTATTTTTGTTTTCCTGCAATGCCATAGCCAAAATCCAGTGCCAGTCTTTTGGTGCAGATGATGTAAAGGCAATGCTTGTCCCTTCCTCCAAATACTTGGAAAGCTTACTAATACATGGATAAAGAGAACAAGATATCTTCAGTTCCAATATTTCTTGGTGAAACTGAGCAGTTACTAGAAGGTAATGGACCTTGTCAGCCAGGAACACAGGAACTAGAAAAGATACCAGCTGTTTATTTTCCGAAAGTGTTCGTGTCTAATTCTGCTAGAAGCATTAATAGTCAATAATTTTGCTGCCTGCCTGTCTTTTTTATTTTTTTTTTTTTTTTTTATTTTTTCCCCTCACCCTTGCTGACTCTTCTTGAACGTTCTTGCTTTGACTGTAAGGTAACTAGTCACGAATTGCAGGATTTTGTTGCACCATATACTAGAAAGTTTAGGCTCTATGGTTAATTGGGTATGCCTTAATTTAAAGATGGGCTTCTTGAGGTAACATTTATTTTCAGGCTTCTTCCTGAAAAACAAGGTATCTTGAAAGCATGCAGTCTGCCTGGATTCTTCTATACATTACTGATTTTTTTTTTTTGACTCAAAATGGATTTTTCTATTAAAATACGAATATTATCCTTGTTTATCTATAAACAGAAGAAATGCCTCAAATAGAGACAAGAGTGGTTTTGGTTCAGGAAGCAGGGAAACATGAGGAGCTTCTGAAAGCCTTGGAGGTATGTGAGTCTAAGATAAAACAGCCATGGGAATGAGATGGTATGCTTTTAGACTTCTAGCAAGCAATCTGGTTCTGTACTAAAGTTCTCCTCTTCCACAGACCATTAAGATAATGGAAGTACCAGTGATAAAGATAAAGGAAACTAGTCCTGGTAAATCAGAAGAAAAACTAATAAAAAGTATTATCCATATGGTATGTCATGCAATTAAGCACATGTGATTGCATGCAGCATGTTGTACTTCACTGGAACTGAAATGTGCACACTCTTTAATTTATATTAATTGGGCATAATGATCACCACATATGCTAATGTTTCTGATGCTGTTACTTAAAGCTTGTCAAAATTGGCATTTTTTTCACAAACACTTTCTCAAATATGGAAGTCATATCTGCGGTTCTTAATTAGCGGTGTTTTCTAACGGGGGATAGAAATATCAATGGAGACGTTCAACTGCATGCTTATGTTCAGTCAACACATAAGTTTTTGCTATGAACTGACTTGATAATTGATTGACTTCTCTTTCAATTGAAAGCTGCATTTAAACTTAAGTGTAAGAAGTGGTTCTATGTTTCTTGATGTCAAAACCCTAGAAAATAAAATGTGGAACTAATGATTGAAATTGGAACAGCCCAAATTTTTAAAGCCCTTAAATACCAAGCAACGAACAAAACTAACTTCTGTTCTTTAGATCTTATGCAGTATGGAGCTTGCTGTTGCAAGCAGTACCTTAAGCTGTTTTGACAGCTTAGTTTGTTTTTTTTCTATCTGTAGATATTTCCAGTGCTATATTATAATGTTAACTGATAAGCAAACTACTAAAGTAACTAGAATTCTTACTCTTCAGAAGCAGGAATTGCCTTAAGACGTATTTTTAGGTGCAGTTCATAGCTATTCTTATGCTAGAGAACAGCGCATCTCGTTCAGCTTTCACAAATCCTAAGAGTCTGTCTCTGTTGAAATCTGAGTCACGTTTTTCTGATGGTCCAAAATAAAAAAATCAGTTGAATTTTGACACTAGTGTAAGTATGTTGCCTAAATAATGCTTTCCCCTTCATCCCCGTAAATCAAGGAAATCAAAGTGCCCTACATAAAGACAGACACAATAGAAGAGCTTGGAGATTCTGATTCCCCAGAATTTGAGACTATCTTCGTTGTATCAGACTTCCAAGATTCTATCTTTAACAACCTCTGCAAAGCAGATTGCCGTGTCATTGGACCTCCGGTAGTGCTGCACTGTGCGCAAAGAGGAGAGGTATGTGCTTTCTGTTGAAATCAGCTGAGTAGTGCTCTGGGGCAGTGAGTTCTAAATTTTAAATTTCCAAATAAAATCTGTTTTGCTTTGCCAATCATTAAGTATTCTTAGCAAGAGAATTTTAAGAAAAGCAAGTTTCTAATATGGTGTTAGAATACTGCATGTACCGAGAGAAAGCATATGCAGGCAGTAGTAAGGTTACAGCTACTGCAGCAGTTGTGGGAGTTGTTGACGCACTGGTTGGATTGTGCCATTAGGAAAGGCAGCATACAAACGATGCTCCAGCAAAGGTTGTCATGTAGAAGGGGTGGTTTGGGGAGTTAAAAAGGGTGCAGCGCTTCCTGTGGAACTCTGGGATGCTCTAGTTACTTCATCAGAACTCTGGCAGCTCTGGAGCTGAGGTATAACAATACACAGACTTGGACTGGTGTCTGATGCATTTTAATACTAGGAACAAAACTACTGTGTTAAAGATAATGTTAAAACTTTAATGGAAAGAGTATGCTCTTGACTAATAAGCTTGCTTCTTATTTTCAGCCTTTACCTTTCTCCTGTCGTCCACTGTACTGTGCAAGTATGTTGAACTTGGTACTGTGCTTTACAGGATTCAGAAAGAAAGATGAATTAGTAAGACCTCTTTTCTTTTCTTTGGACTGGTAAAAATATATTAAGTTTATTTTCAAAATACTCTTCTGCTCTATCACCCATGGGGTTTAACCATGACTAGAGTGTGTATGGGTGGAATGAATTGCTTGGTTTTTTGTTTTATTGCGTGTCCAGAGGCAGTGATATTTGAGGATGGGAACAAAACTGTTTCCTTGTCAAAGTAATTTTGTCCATGCTATTTTTGGTCACTTCTTTGTTGAATGACATTAAACAGCTCTAATTCAGTAGGGCTTAAAGATTTGTAGATTTAAGCTTCAGATAAATGACGTTTACCCAACAGCATCCTCTTATTTGTACAGGTAGTAGTGTGGTCAAGTAAAGCTTTGAGGTCCTGTTCAGAGCATTTGCAGACATGTTATCTTGCTGCCATGCTATCTTGCTATCATGCTATCAGGACTTCAGTCTTGACATATCTAGGTATGAAGTGGTTTGGAGCTCAAGCATTTTGCTTTTCTGTTTCAGTGATGCAGTTGGTAGCTAATTTCGCTATTGGACACCTGGGAATCAACAACATGGCTCCACATCTTCATCTGGGGAAAAAAAAAACCCTAAACCAAACCGAAACAGAAGCCTTTGCCCAGTGCTAGGGATAGTTAGGTTTGATCTGCTAGATTCAAATTAGACAAATCGTAGTCTTATGTAAATTCTGGCAGTTACACCTTTGGGTAGAATTGACTAAATCAATGAGGATAAAATGCCTCAAATCTATTGTGTGTGAAAAGGTGAAGGCATTATGTATGATGTACATGAGAGTACTGTGGCTTGGGTAGTTCTTCCTCAAGCTACACAGCAAGGCTCTATCAAATGTTTAAAAAAAGTTAATAATTCTTCTGATGTATCAGCTATATCTTCTCCTGTAGATGTGAACAAGTTGTTTTAAGAACAAACAGGAGCATTTCTATCCCTAGACATTTAATGTAACCTCCTGTAGCTTGGTTTGTAAACTGTTTTTGTACTGCTCTCACCCTGCGCTATATGCTGCAAAAGATACACTGAAAACTTATTTCATCTTTATTTTTCAGGTTAAGCTAGTGACCTTAGTTCATCATATGGGTGGAATTATTCGAAGGGACTTTAGCTCAAAAGTTACCCATCTGGTGGCTAACTCAACACATGGAGACAAATTCAGAGTATGTAAGCTTGAGTTGGTACTTCATGGAAACTTTCACAATTTGGCTTTTGTAGACTAGGTCTGTAAATTATACTTTTGCATGTAAGTTGCTGTTTTTTCCCTGTGCCAACAACAATGACTTCTAATCCTGAGTTCATGGCTGTCTGGTTTTGAGCTTTGACATGTTTTTGTCCCTGTTAGAGACCTAAATAATATAAATGGAGAGGTTTTGAAATAGACCAGTAAGTAACAAGAACCAAAATATTTCTTAGGTACTTAAGTACTGATGTTATCAGCATGGAAGACATTGATGAACATCTGTTCATCAATGAATATGTGTTTATATGTCAACATACCACCTTTTTTTTTGTCTGTCCAAACAATAAACTTCAAGGTAACTTGCAAAAAAACTTTACACTCAATTTCTGTGCATCTCTTAAAAACTATTTTTAACTTGTGTTTAAGCATTCAAATCTTCCTTTATGTATAAACATGTGGTGGGTTTTTTCTGACGTAACCAAAAGGGAATCCTTCAGGACACATGTCCAGTTGACAAGTAAATACAAGTTTATAGGTGTTTTTGTATCGTGGAATATGGCTTAGCAATGCCCATGTCCCTTGACTCTCCCTTGTTTGAATTTGTAGTAGGCTGTTGTTTTTTCCCCAGTCTGTTGTTCTAATCTTCCAGCTGGAAGAGGAGACCTACTTTCTAATGCTGTTCAAACACTCCTTTCTGCCAGCTCAGGGGGAGGAAGTAGGAGAACTTTACAATCTCTTCCAAGCAGTCATGGAAGTTACCTTTGTAATGGTTGCTTTCTTTTTGGTAAAAGTAGGCTGGGGTGTTTGTCTTCATACAAAGTATCAAAAGCAGGAAAAAGATCCCATATCCCCCTGGAACAGAGATTTGGTTTTGTGTTTTTGTGAGTGATAGAGGGTATCAGACTAACAAAATGGTGCAGTTGTGCAAGTGTCAAAATGCCTATTGATCTGATCTCCTAGTTGCTGAAGAATTAATACATTCTAGCTCTCAGGAGTTAGTTGAACATAATTCTTGAAGGGATATGTTCACTTTTTTGCAGTATCTGTCTTGAAAAGTAAAAGCATGTTTCCAATTTTTTTCTTGGCACGGGAAAGACTTAAATGGAAATACTTACTTGGTACAACTTGTTCTTTTCCTCTTTTGTAGATTGCTGTAAGTCTTGGTACTCCTATTGTGAAAGCTGAGTGGATTTATAAGGCTTGGGAGAAAAGGAATGAAATGTAGGTGTTTGTTTTCCTTCAGCCTTAACCTTGCATTCTGTTTACTTGTAGTGTTTTGAGCTTCTGTTTAAGTAGTGACATAGCACTGATTTAGTGACCTTTTAGTGCATCTTTTTCTTTCTTTTTTTTTCCCCCCCAGTGATTTCTGTGCAGCTGATGATGACTTTAGAAATCAGTTCAAGGTTCCTCCCTTCCAGGATTGCATGTTGAGTTTCCTTGGATTCTCTGATGATGAGAAAGCTAACATGGAAGAAATGACAGAAATGCAAGGTTATTGTTCATGAAAGTTGACTCGTGGAAAGAATGGGGTTTATAGCTGATAAATACCTCACTGAAGCTGAAATGCTGCATTGTGAATCCTGAAGCATTAATGAAGGCTCTTCAACTTGGAAAGCTATACATTTGTTTTTAGATGTCAATGTATGCATAAGTTCTGGTACCTGTTGAAGACTTCAAATTGCCTAGGCTGATTGAAACTAGACAATTTAAAAAGAAGTAATTATAGGATGCTTGAAGGTATCCTGGAAAACTTACTACATAATATGTATATTCTGCTTTGATTTTCATAATCAGTTTTGCGGTATGCATTTTTACATAACTCACAGAAAGCATCTACAATGTTTACAACTTTGTTTTACCAGTGCTGATTCATATCACTTGATTGGCAGTGTTCCATTTTTCGGTAGTGTAGTACAACACTAATAATCACAGTGACGATGTAACAGATAACTTGCAAGTCTCCAGCCTTGTATTGCATGTAAGAGAACGATAGAAATGGGAATGGAGCAAGACTGTAACAGCAAGGCTTTCTCAAAAGAGATGAAAGTTGGCTGGGTTTCCTTTTTTTTTTTTTTCCTGCCTCCCCAACCTGTTTACCAAAAGCTTCTTATAAAATTGTGACATGTACAGGTTCTAGCTTGTGGATGTCTTTAGGGTGAGTGTTTCTGGCTTGCTCTTCCAAGAAACAAGAAAAGCTTTCCAGAGGAATATTGCGTTTATTGCCAGACAGGTTTAAATGCTCTCTAAACTCCGTGTACTCTGACTTTTCAATGTCTACTTTAGTCCTGCATGCTACGTGCTGCTTCCTAAAAGCTGTCTGCTGCTGATAATATTTGGGATGTTATGTAAGCCCAACAGCTGATCAGCTCACTGAAGAGTTCATCTCTTTGGCTCTTCTCTCATTAATGATAGGTGCCACAGAACTATTAAGTGACCTACAATTTCTAACAATAATATTCTTCAGTCTTGTTAATTTGCCTTTTTTTTTTAATCTAGGAGGACATTATTTACCAGTTGGTGATGAAAGGTGTACACACTTAGTGGTTGAAGAAAGTACAGTAAAAGATCTTCCATTTGAACCTTTAAAAAAACTTTATGTTGTAAAGCAAGAGGTTAGTGCTGACAAATTCTTGAAAGAATATTGCTGTGTAATACTTGGGATGTGTGGTACACTTTTTTTTTGTCAGAATAAGCCACATGTTTGCATTTAGTATGCAAACTGCCTTACTATTATATATAATATTTTGAATATTTTTTAACTTTGGGTAAAACCCTGTAATGTGTTCTTAATATGTGCTTTCTTTTTTTCTTTAGTGGTTCTGGGGAAGCATTCAAATGGATGCCAGAGCTGGAGAATCCATGTATTTATTTGAGAAGGTACATTGAACTCTCTCGCATAATGTGCAGCATGTATATGGTGATAAAATTAGCATGTGCAATAGCATATGTGGGACTAGAGATGAAATGTTTTAAAGCAGCATTAAGTTCCAGATAATACATTATAAATTTTGTACGTAGAATGGTAATTGGAAAAAGTTTTTCTGCTTCCCAAAGGTTGAACTTATTTTTAGTCAACCAAAATATTAGTGTGGTTTCCAGTTTAAAAAAACAAAAAAGGGGGGCTTTGCCCATTTTCCCTCGACTTCCTAAGAGGAGTTGTGTTGTGTGTTAATCTCAATAATTAACTTACCTCTGCACTGACTTGAGCTGGGCACAACAGATAAGAACACTAAACTAAACTTTCTTTTACTACAGTCAGAGAGTCCTGGCCTCAAGAAGTCTGTGTCATTACTTTCTCTGAATACTCCAAACAGCAATCGTAAAAGACGCCGTTTGAAAGAAACTCTTGCACAACTGACCAGAGAAACAGACATGTCGCCATTCCCTCCTCGGAAACGCCCGTCAGCTGAACATTCGCTTTCTATTGGGTCCTTGCTGGATATTTCTAACACTCCGGAGTCAAGTGCTACCAATGGAGGTAGAGCTAAAAACTTTAATTCAGACACACTTGCGGCATTTAAGAGCTGTCTGCATACAAGTGGTCATGGTAGTGGTAGGGAAGTCTTACGGATTTTGCTACAGACTTCCTGAATAATTCCAGGCTTTCTCCTTTTTAAAGTGAGCAGAGAGCAGAATTGGAGTGAAGAGTTCAGACACAGGCAGAGGCCAGGCTGCCTCTTGTCATTGCAGTAAGCATATTCATACCCAAAAGAAAACAAGGAAAAAGTTATGGAGTTGATAAACATGGAGTACAGAACAGTGTTACTCCAAAAATGCTTCAGATACTCCGCTGAAAATCTGCAGCAAATAAGCAACATAGTCAACAGTAAATATCTAAAAGCCAAGAATACTTGGAGAAGGAAGGACAAAGATTTTTTTTAAAAAAAGAATTAAAGGGAAAATTCCTGCAAAGCCCACTCCT
Organism: Butorides virescens; assembly: GCA_017310255.1. Lineage (NCBI taxonomy): Eukaryota > Metazoa > Chordata > Aves > Pelecaniformes > Ardeidae > Butorides > Butorides virescens. Next base: position 193,370 of record JADKXX010008025.1, on the reverse strand, counting down.
CCTAGGCCTCTGAAAAGTTCTGTTGGGGTGACAGTTTGCTGGCACAAGTAATGTTATGTCTTAAAGCTTGACAAGAATATAAATCAGCAACAGGTTTTGATTGGTTAATTGGCAAAGAGCTTTTAATATCTCTGCACATGATTCTTGTGGAAGAAAGGAAACTGTAAAATTGTGGATCAGTCAAAAGCTAGTATCTGAGGCTTTTTTACAAAAAACAAAACAAACAAAAAACCAAAAAACCCCACCCCAGTTCCATCATACAGAGGAGGTATCTGGAGTTATTACTGCTTTTCAAAAGCCCCTGTGTACAAGTCAAATAAGTAATCTCAGTGAGGCACAACCTGTAAGTGACTGTTTGGAAGGAATATAGGAAAGATCAGCTTACTGCCAAAGACTCGCTCTTTCTTGGATCATGGTAGTGCTCTTGTAACCCCTGGTATGGAAGTTTTGTCTAATCCAACATCAGCAGTTTCAGAAAACATGCTATTTTGAATATGTGGAAGAACTTCTTGACTCTGAGGGTGACAGAGCCCTGGCCCAGGCTGCCCAGGGGGCCTGTGGAGTCTCCTTCTCTGGAGATATTCAAAGCCCGCCTGGATGATGTCCTGTGCAACATGCTCTGGGTGAACCTGCTTTAGAGGAGGGTTGGACTAGATGATCTCCCAAGGTCCCTTCCAACTCTTGCCATTCTGTGTGATTCTGTGAAATCAGCAGGGAAAGTACTTATTTCACAGTAACTGTGACAGTCACGAACGTTGACATCAGAACGAGCGAGTACAGATCTCTGAGGTCCAATACGTGAGCAAGGATTTAAAACTAATGGACTGTTCCAGGTCCACCTTGGTTTTAGCTTTAAGAGAAATTACTTTCTTGTGTCTTTCCCCCCCCCACCCCAATAGGATGAAATGTGTTGCATGCAAGGACTGATTTTAATAAATGATTTTGAGCTACATACCTCGTGCAAGGATGGTAGGCAGCTGAAAGATAATTGTTTACATGATAAAGGGAAAGGAGAAAAGTACTTTTGTATGTAGTGTATGTATAAATAATATTCATCACCTAATCCTCACTTCCTACTAAACATAATATGGTTAAATCTGCCTATAAATGGCTTACTAGCTTCAGATTAATTACGAGGAATAATATATTACTGTTGTTCTATAATTAGGCTGTAATAAAGAAAGCTGTTTTCTAGAAAGAGCTCTGGTAACTATGGAAAAACCTACAGAATAGCCTTTTAAAAAAAAAAGCTATCTTCCCTTAAATTCTGAATTTTTTTTCGTCTTTTTGAGGGTGAGCTTTTTTAGGGATTCTTTTGTAATAAAGCTCTTATTTTCTTTTGGGAATATCTCTTCATCAGAAACACCAAAGTCCTGCGCAAGGCCTTCCAAAAACTCAACTCCTCTTCCACTAAAGCAGTCTGCGCGATGGCAGGTGGCAAAGGAATTATATCAGACAGAAAGTAACTATGTTGATATTCTAACAACAATCATTCAGGTAAGCTAGTCTTAAAGCAAGTACAATTATAATAAGGCATCTAGTGTTTACATCGATAATTACTTTCAGCTGGTGATCTGCAGGCTTTTGAGGGCTCGGGTGCATCGAAGTTCATAAAAAGATGACAATGTAAAAAGTCTCATGTAATTTTACTGACATCAAAATGTTTGGTATCTGTTAAGAACAAAGGCTGGAAAATGCAATTTCTAATCTGGAATCTGCAGTGGAATTCAAGTTTGTATGGAATTTAGAACTTTGGGAAAATAGGATCTTCGTGGCTCAGATTTTCAAGAAATTCGTGAATAGAGAGAGATGGCAAGGGAAAACGCTTTCTTTAATTATTCCAAGAAAAGCAGAATAGCAAACAGTGTACAGGAAGAACTTAATTTCTAGAAAGTTTGTTTCCATTGCAGCTGATTATCTACTTAAAGTATGAGCTAAGAGGTGTGTGAGTAGGAAAGTAGATGAAAGGGAGTTATTGAACTCAGTGTTTGTATCTTAAAACCACTCCTCCATAACCCACTCTTGCTAAATGGGAGCATCTCAAGATTGTGACTGCAGGGAAGTACAATCAGGAAGGAAAACCCTGTTGCTTTCATAACTGTTTCTAACACAATGTGTGGTGGTTGGGAGAGCATTAACTTTTTTTTTTGTCTGATTCATCAGTTATTTCAAGTTCCTTTGGAGAAGGAAGGACAACTTGGAGGCCCAATCCTGGCACAGGAAGAGATTAAGACCATATTTGGCAGCATTCCAGATATTCTTGATGTGCATACTAAAATCAAGGCAAGCTGCAGCTTCTCCCCTGCAGGGGAAGCTTTGATACAGACTTTGAATCTTCTCTGCGTACTTTGTTGTATCTGCTAGATAGGTGTAGACTCATCCTGGTGCTGTTATGTACTGTTCAACCTATGGAATTATGTGCAAATCCGAAGTATGCTTTAAGAGTAACACTTATTTCTAAATATCTGAAGTCTGAGTGTTGTGCCTGTAACCAATATTAACATTCATGAGCTGGTTTCTCCTTTTCCCATTTTAGTACCTCTTCCTGTAGGAGATTCTCTGTAACTGATACAAAATTGGTCGAAAGGGCCAGCGGTATCAAATGATAATCTAACTCTCTCAAAAAAAAACCTCCTCTACATGTTTTTATTAAAGCAGTAAGCAGAGACTCTTGAAAGGATAGCTAAAGCTATGGAATTAAAAAAAAAAAATCAACCCCCCAAAAAACCAACAGAATAACAACACAAAAATTGATGTTTTCCTGGGCTTTAGACATGTTTATATAAGGAGACTACTGTCATTCAGTAGGAAAAATTAATCTTCCCTTAAATGGCTTTGAACCAATTGTCAGAAACTACCAGCTCTTAAAACTGGCTTGCATGTCAACCTCTGAAGCAGCTGACCTGGTACTGAGGCCTAATAAGAGCTGATTAGAATTCCCTGGGATTGTTTACTTGAGGCTTTCTTTAGTATATATTTTGATCTGGATTGCAAGCACCCTCTGAAGCCATCTCTGGGTCTCACAGCAGACTACGATGCAAGTCTTCCTCAAATATGAAGTCACAGGATCTTCAAATAGTGGCATCTGTCTGTTCCTGCCTGCGTTTCACAGTAGGCTTTTAAAATAGCAGGACTTGCAGAATGCCTGTAACTCAGTGGTTTGGTTTTTTGTTGGTTTTTGGTTTGTTTTTTTCCAACTGTTGAGATCCAGTCTAGTTAATCACGATAGGGATTGATACATGCCCAATGATGTGAAAGTAGAGCAAGCATGTCCAGGTGCCAAGCAGGATTCACCTGCAGCATGCAGTGTAGACAAAGTTGCTTAGATGTAGTGGTTGTGTTTTCCTTTATCTCTGGTGTAATAAAGGTAAGAGAAGTGGCAGAAACAAAGCAATATTAATGGTGAACCCTTTTCACTTAAGGTGAATCCTGAACCTTCAGCTGTGCCCTCCTGTTTGTGTTATTAGCTGACAGTGAATAAGCTTGATCCTTATCAATCTGATACAGGCTTAACAGCTTGGTCTCACTTTCCTTGACACCCTGCTGCAGTAAGTGAGGGAAATCTATGCTAGTTCTATTTCAGTCCTATCTTATGGACTTGAGTCCTGTATTAGTTGCGCACTCTTAATTAGAATTGGTTCAACTGTCTTCTGTGTATACTTTTTTTAATAATCATTTGGGATGTGTGCTGTAGTGTTGGACACACCAGTGTCATTTTGTTGCAGAGCTGGCTAGCGCTGATACACTGCTAGGCTCTGCTTGCACTGATTCAAAACTATGTATTCAGTGAGCCAGAGGTCTCTTGCTTTCAGCTCTCAGTAGACTGAAGGGGCTTAATGTGAAATTTTACAGCTTTTAGTATTGCCTGTTTTGTCAGCATGGAACACAGCTAATTATATGTGTTTGGCAGAACACTGATCCCACTTTACAGCTTTATGCAACTCATTTTCATCTTATTTTCTCTCCCCTCTGCCCCCCATCCCTGCATGTATTCTAGGAAGACCTGGAAGATCTTATGATGAATTGGACTGAAAGCAAAAGTATTGGTGATATCATTCTTAAATATGTAAGTTTTTCTGTTTCTTCTTTTATGCATTAGAGCTGTTACGAGCTATTATCTTGCCTTAAAATAATCCATTTGTAGGAACTAGCAAACGTTTACAAGCAAAGCACTACTGACTGAGAAAGAACACTGACTTGTAGCATTGGATTTTCTGTTTAGACTTTCCAGTTGAGTTGGATGATATACTTTGTGTGGGTAATCTGTGTCAAGTTTAAGTGTATGTTTCTGCCCACTTGTGTGAGGGGGTAAAACTCCACATAGATGTTTTTGCAACACTACAGACATGCTTTTTACTCAGACGTTAAAAGGGGCTCTTCCTGTAACCTTAGCTATGTGTTGCCTCTGATCAATAGTAAATGACTAGGAAAATAGCTTTTCACATAAACTTCTTGTGTTCTCCCTTCCTTCCTTGAAATGTGTAAGTGAATAAGGATTCCTTGTTTTCCCAGGTACAGAATGTGCAGAACAGGAAAGCTAGATCTGGGACTGCAATGCATTTTAGCCTAAGTAGCCTGCTAGGTATCTTGTGCTTTTGCTGACCTGATCATTTTGAGGCACGTAGTGTTTGGCATTCAGAAGTTTTCAGTCTAAGGTATTGCTACTGGTAGTTTAGTGTCTTTTAAAGGTGACTGCAGTAACTGGAGAAAGTGCCTGTCTGAAACTTCCAAATCTCTCACCAAAAGCATCTTGCTAGGTGAGAATCTGCCTCCTACTTGAGCTGCTTAGCAGCTTCTAAGATTGTCACATGTGTACTTGATGTTACTGAGAGCAGTCTGCATTTAGTCAGCAGCGCTGAATCTTGGGCATCTGGCATGCAAAAATGTCTTAACTTGTTCTGTGAACATGCTTGGGTTTACAACACATTTTTTATTATTCTTTATTGAAATGTGCCTTTGAGCAGCTTTGTATGGCTCAGGGCATATGAACATATGTACAATGCTACATACTATGTAAAGCAGAGCTCTAACAGTTGTTTCTTTCAGTCAAAAGACTTGTTAAAAACATACCCTCCATTTGTGAATTTCTTCGAAATGAGCAAGGAGACTATTACTAGATGTGAAAAACAGAAGCCAAGGTTTCATGCCTTCCTGAAGGTAAGTGTCTGCAGAACTGAGTCTTTGAGTAGAAGAGGGGAGACCATTACCAAGTGAAGTACTTCATGCAATAGATAGAAGAATGTGGAATTTTGGGAGCTTGGAGGAATGTGACCATCTCTTGGTGAGACAGAAGTAGAAAGGATTTGAAATTCAATCCCTCAAGCTCCTCATAAGACTCTTTCCTACGAGGTCCAAATACCTCCTCTGTTATAGAGCTTTCACAGGGTAGTTGGATTATATGCTATCGTTGCTGGAAAAAGTGCATTCTGGTTATTTTCTCCCAAATACATGTTGTCTTCTCTTCTGTAAAGAGAACTAGGGCTGCTGCTTTTTATTGGTCCCCCTCCCTGTGTTTAAAAGACTTGTATTTCTGAAATAGCTTTTAACTCGCTTTCGGCAGCTGTGAAGTTCCAGGGAGGTAGAATCTCTCAACATTCTTGTGACTAATGAATAGGAGCATAACAGTGGAGTTCTAACAGGAAGATGATCTTCAAAGAAAGAGTTGTCTGAAGATGAGTCTTAAGACTCTTGAGCTCTTCAGATAAAGGTATATGGTTGATTAATAGTGCAGTGTAGCTTGCACTCCTCTTCTGTACCCAACAAGTGTCTCTCAAATAGTGGAGTAATCAAACTGACAGATTTCAGCTCGTGTTTTCTGAGGTACTGGGAATTATATCCAAGTATTGATATCTAAAAGATGGGGAAAAGAATAAGAGAACAGGTCATCCCATCCCACTCTGCATTAGCATCTGAAACAAGGACTGAGGGCTTGATAATACCGACAGTTTAAAGCTAGACATTCTGAGAACGTAAATCACGTGATAAATCTTGTGCAGATTTGAATGTAATGTGTTTTTAATGTGATCTCTTAATGCCTGAGTATCTGTGGTAAATGACTCTCAAACTTTTACTGCAATACTAGTTTCAGGGAAGACAATTTTTCTCCTAGTTTGTGATTTCTAGGGTGGTGTGTGTGGGGGGGGGAAAAAAGTAAGAATGCTTTCCTTTCCCTCCTTTCTTTTCCCCAGATAAACCAAGCTAAACCTGAGTGTGGCCGCCAAAGCCTAGCTGAACTCCTTATCCGTCCTGTTCAAAGGCTGCCTAGTGTTGCTCTACTGCTAAATGGTAATCTAGTCATGTGGGTTTTCTTACTACTTTGTCTGTGAAGGTGTTAAAACCAAGATAGTGTCTGCTTTTTATCATAATGAGCAACAGCTTTTCACATATAAAACAAGCCTGATTCTGGGTGCTAGTCATGCTAAATGACAGTCAGCAAGACTGAAGAAAGCATACTTTGGGCTAAATTTCACTTGTTCATATATTTGTCTGCAGGATACAGGTAGAGGAAAAGTTTGCTCTGACAATAATTTTTCTCCTCAAATACAAATGTAATTGAGTTTCAAATGCAGCTAGCATAAACTAGAGAGCAATTCGTATTGACAAGGCTTACAGCTTCCTGTGTTCCACCTGGCAACAACCACTTCCTGTAATAATGATTATGTTGTTAAAAGTAACAATAAAAAAGCCATGCTACCACCCTTTGCTTCAGTTAGAAAGAGACTTCTATGCTTGTCTCTGCACTTCAACAAAACCAGCATGTGGTCCTGTTGATTTTTTTGAATAGTTTGAGGGTTTGGTTTTGTATTGGCAGTGTTTTTTCTTAATGAGAGGCATGGACAATTGCTGCTCAGCCTACTTTCCTGACTTAATTAAGGCTGTTTGGAGTCCAGGATAGCTGCAGTTTCTTCAGTTGTCTTATCTGACTTACAGTTTAAACTTGAATTTTTCATATTTCTTTTCGAGAACTTGTGATGTGTATTCTTTTTTTTTTAATTGTAGATATTAAGAAGCATACAGCAGAAGAGAACCCAGATAAAGTAACTCTAGAGAGAGCTATTGAATCATTAAAGGAAGTGATGACGTAAGTGATGCTCATTCTATGAAACGCACTGTTACACATCTAGATTTCTCTGTTCCTTCTAAATTGCTCTTAGCGTGTTGTTGCTGTAACTTTAGTCTCCATGTAAGTGTGCATAATTGCATGCGTTCCTCCGTCTTCTTTTGGCCACTGTTGTCACCCTGGCATTCTGTGCCAGAGCCCTTGAAGGTGTTGCTACATCGCACTCCCACCTCTGCTGACTCCCTGCCTCAGCATGAAGCTGAATCTCCCGAGTCCTCTGTTTTGTTCCAACTCTTATTTCTGTCTATTCCCTCCAAAATGGAAGAGATGTGTTTTGTCCTTAAATCTTACCTGTATGCATGTATCCACTGAAAGGAGACGCTATTGGTGGGAGATTAGTTTCTCTTCTGGTCCTGTATTAGCTATTCTTGGCACCATTCCACGAGTTAATTAGCTTAAAGCTGAAGCTGTTTAGATTGTAAGTCTCACCTCTTTTGAAGGGTAGCATATATCTCCAGCAATGAGACCTGCTGTATTAATTGGGTAAATGTTTGTCCGATTTTAATAACAACTTTGAAATTGTAATTATTCTTGCATCAGCTTGTTGGTGAGCTGCAGCCCTGACTTGGGGGGGATAAAATGCAGGCTATAAAGAACTGCACTGGGTTGGTCTCTAGTTCAAAATGTTGCAGGGGAGGGGAACTGTATGTTAACTGAATTGTGTGTCGGCTACTGATAACATGACAAGAATATTGTTCTAGGTCTGAAGTTTCCTATGTGCTTAGCATGTGGTATTTGGATACTTCAATGAGCAAATGTGGCTGACTTTGTATTTTCCAGTGCTGCTGTGTAAACTGTATCTCTGAGTGTTTAGCTTCATTATTTTTGTATGTCTTAAATGCAGTGCATTCATTTACTGTTGATTGATATTGAAGATAAATATAATATGCTTCCCTCAGACATATTAATGAAGACAAAAGAAAAACAGAGGCACAAAGGCAGTTCTTTGACGTTGTCTATGAAGTTGACGGATGTCCAGTAAGTAACTTCTCTGAAGCTGCAAACCTGTGAAATGACTGTGTGCTGGTTTGTTCCCTTTGCAAAACTATGTGAGGTTAAAATGAAATGACGCTGGTTTAAATAGATTTCCAGTGTTAAGTTGTAAGCAAGCAGTAATCCAGCCCTTGAACTAAATGCTTAATGAGCTTTTTGCTTCTATCACTTAGGCCAATCTCTTGTCCTCTCACCGAAGCTTAGTTCGGCGTTTGGAAACCGTAGCACTTGGTGACGACCTCTGCGATAGGGGAGAACAGGTCACACTCTTTCTGTTCAATGATTGCCTAGAGGTAAGATGACTGTATAAGTACATCTCATCAATTGAATTATAAAAGGCTTGACACTATGAATATAAACAAGTAAAATTTAAAAACTTTGAAGCGGAATTCTAAGTCGCAGGAAGCTAATAGCTCAACACATGCTGATGTTGCCTTTCCATTAGCTATTATATAAGCCAACGCAAGTAGCTAGTCAGTTCTGGATGGTTGAGAGGTGTTAACGTAGGCTTTAATGTCTTGCAGTCAGATCAAAAATTTAAAACCAGCTTAATATGTTAAGAAATAAACATTTATCTGAGTAGCACTTTGAGTAGTACCAGTGGAGGAAAAAATGCTGGAGTCCTTGGCTCAGCAGGATGTTTGTCCTTTTAAAGTTTAGTCATATTGAATGTGAGTAAATAGTGGGCCTCGGGGGTAAGTCTGCCTGTGCTTAGGCTACAAAAAAATAGCAAAAAAAAAAAAAAATAAAAATCACATATTAAATGCTAGGCTAACAGTATGTTAGGAAGAACTAGGAAGGGAAAGTAATCCAACTGGGTTTTGAAGACTTATGTGGAGAAACTGAAGTTGTAAAGGACACTTTATGAAAGTACTTGTTACTGTCTACAGCAGTAAAGAGCATGGTCTTCACAAAAGACCAACTCTAAAATAATCCAAAACTAGTGCTGTTTTAAGTAGCATGTAGAGACAAAAGCCCATTGCTGTGGCTAGTGATGAACTCTTCCTGGGAGGCAAGCTGACTCAGCTTCATCACTCCTTGTAAAGGAAGGAAAGGAAAATAAAAGGAAAATGAAAACACTTTTAATAAAGCTTCTTGGTTTATCTCTTGTACAAGATAGAAGCAACTGAAGATTCCTACCTTTAGCACATAGGTTTCTTACCTGTTTTTTTATGTCAAGTAAAAGCTGACTGACCAACTTCTGCTGCAAACCCCACTCTGGCTGCATGCACAAGCAACACAAGTGATGTTTCTAGGACATAACACACCATAACCTAAGCTGGTTCATGCATATAGGTGTTGTCTTTCCTGTTTAAATCTGGGCTACCTTGTGGTAGGTTTCAAAGGGCCCTTGTTTGTTATGCAGGGTTAGAATTGAGGTCTGTAATGCAAAATCACTTCCCCTCTTGAAATTTTTTAAACTTACTTTATTTTTGAGGCAAGTGTATTGATGCTAAATAACAAGTATTGCTGAGCCACTTGAACTGTAGACAGTGAATAAGTGAGACAAGTGAGTTCCTTAAAGATTTATGTGGTAGAGTAAATAAAGTAAAATACTCCTTAGAGTATTTTTCTGTAGCAAGGCTTTCTGTGCCTGCCTGTATACTAAAAGTTAAAAGAATAGAAGAGAAACAAAACAATGGCAATAGACTTTCTAACTGTAATCTGTCTTCTATTTAACTGCAGATTGCAAGGAAACGGCATAAAGTTATTGGTGCTTTCAAGAGCCCGCATGGCCACACAAGGCCTCCTGCATCTCTCAAACATGTTGTTCTCATGCCTCTCTCCCAGATCAAGAAAGTCCTAGACATCAGGGAGACAGAAGGTCTGTATGCTTTGACGTGCTGGGATGGCTAACGACAGCTGTGGTTCAGAGTTTAAAGGATGAAGGTCTGCTGTTGTGGGATAGAATGCTAAGGTATATTTGATGTTGTGCGGTGTTAGGTATGTGATTTTTAGTATGAGCTTCTGCTTGAAGCTCTGTATGAGCTTGAGAATTCCATGCACTGACACCTTTTGGCTTTTCAAGAATTGCTGCAGGATACTGAATTTGGCAGAACTACTAGATGGCATTAGTATAAGCCAACCAAATGGCAGTGTGAGTTAAACAGGAGTACACTTGACAGCTCTGGATTTACAAAGCAAAACCAAAAAACCAAGCTTTCGGTCGGGAGCATTAGACTGACCAGAGACAAGTGCTGTTGCTGCGAAGCCAAATCTTCATTTAACTGGTGATAATGATGCTCAGGAGGAGGGGTACTTAGCGTCTTGAGAGAGATTTAGATGACTTAATTTCTGTGGCTGCATTGCTACAGCAGCAGAACTCCATGCTACAACACTATTCCAGCCTAGATAGTGACTTCTAAAGAAGTCTAGTCAGTCTCGTTTTCAGATCTATACACTAGAAAGACAGATTCCATATTTTGCTGTAGGTGATGGTATGCATGTCATACTTGTTCTGGTTTATGTTTTCTGAAGCATCTGAATGTAGAAACCCAATAAAAAATAGAAATGGTGAAGAGGGTAGGTAGTAAGCGTGCTGCTTACCTGCATTTTTAAAAGGTGCTTTAGGGTTTCTCTCAAGAATTCTTTTTAAATTACTGTGCAACACTTAAGTTTACTTTGGGACTTGGGCAATGGGAGCCACTTGTAAGCATACCATTTAATATTTGCTAAGAACTTTAGTATGCAAATCTTGGGAGAGGTCAGCCACTCTCTCCTATATATGCTCTCTTATAGGACTGCTTTTCCAGTGCTGCTTTTCTGAATTGGTGATGGGTGGGTTTATTTTCTTTCTCTCCCAACTGTGTTTAGCATGTTTCAGCTGCATCTGCTCTCAAGGAGTATCAGCAATGGATTAACTTTTTGCTATCAAGTGAGCAATGTTTGTCAAGTTTAAACAGTGAAACCATTATAACTTGACTATTTTAATGTGTTATATATAGTATTGATGTCTCTGCTGCTTTTTCCTGTTTTACAAAATATGGTAAATATTGATCTCCTTGTTCTCTGTTGGTAAAAAAAATACCTGTCCAACGTTTCAGGAGTTAGAAAATGAAATTTATATTTAATGCTATACCCTGTAAAGACTGCCTAGTTTGCAGACTATAGTGTGCAGATGATTTGGTGAATAAACAACTGTTGCATGAACAGCTGAACGTAACCTCTTGATGAAGCATGCAGATAGAACTCGGTGCTCTTGCAAATGATACAACAGCTATCCTGTAAATAAAGATAAAATCCTTGCACCAAACCGTAGTCCTTAACTCTAGTTCCTGGCAAGTTGGAGGGTTAACCCTTCTGAAGGTTCCCCCCAAATTATATAAAAAAATATTACTTCTTGTCTTAACTCCTTGCCTCTTTTTTTTTTTTTTTTTTTATAAACTGTAGATTGCCATAAAGCTTTTGCCTTAGTTGTGCGGCCACCTACGGAACTCAACAACAAGCTACTCAGTTTCCAGATGACAACTGAAGAACCTCCTAAAGAAGATTGGTTGAAGATGTTGTGTCGGCATGTGGCTAACACAATTTGTAAAGCAGATGCAGTAAGTACTCTGGAACCATGTTGCTGATGGGGAATATTTCTCTTTTTGGCCTGAAGCATATGAAGCTAAAGAACTTGTTAGTTGTGGACGTGCTTGAGGTGAAGTAGAGCAGAAAACATTTGTGCTAGCATGTCTGCAAGCGAGTGGTTAAAAAGTGGAAAGGGAAACAGCCTGGAAGTTAGCTTCTACAGACGCTAATAAGTACTTAAAACTCCAGAATCATTCCCTTCCCCCATCACAAATTAATTATAAATAACTTAAACTCTGCACTGCAGATCTAAACAGAAGTGTCTTCAGCTTGCTTCTTTCACAGCTGTGTTTCAATTTACAATTCCAGCATTATGAATCATGTGTTTTGGTTTAACTCTGTGTTAAGTTGAATCCTTTGTTCTACACCTTATCTACATGGGCACCGTAATGTAAGAGACATGAAGCATCTTCCTTCTATAGACAGAAGCCTACAACCTTAGAACAAGGAAATAAAGGAAACTGAAGCAAAGGAGGCATTGGCCTCCTCACGTTTTTAAAAGTTCAATGTGTGGTCTTTCCACAGACAGAAAGTTACTAATTTGAAGAGTAATTCCTCTCCAATTAGGGCAAGAGACTTTCAGCTAATGTCTTAATTATATAAAAGAGTATGCGTAGCAGTCATCTAAATGTGCTGAAAATATGTGCAGTACCTGTAGCTGAAACAACCTGGGTTTAAGCTAGAAAAGTTACGTTCTGCATTGTTCTCTTATGGTAAAATATTTGGTTGTCTGTGACTTTTAAAGACCTGCTTGTTTTGGGAGAGGTAGTTAAGTAATTGAAATAGCATCTTTATTTTGTTTGGCTTGTCATCTAGGGACTTAAGAACAAGAAACTTAGCTTGTGCTTTTCCTTCCTTTTTTAGGTGCTGAGTAGGAAAAGTATGGATTCAGTAGTGTTAATTTATTTTAATCTGTTGCCTATCTTCAGTTTCTTGTGTTACGTATAACACAAAGGGATGGAAAAATGCTGGGGTTTTTAATAGAAATTAAATCTCTGTGTAATAAATGTATTGTTCCCTTTTGCCCCAGGACATTCAGAATCATATGCTGACAAATTGTAACCTACTATGCTGAATCCCAGTAGTTACAGATTCTGTAACTATTGCTTTGTACCAACTATACAATACTCTTCTCCTGCTGATTTAAATATCAACTTGAGCTTCAATTTAAGCACACTAACCCTTATCCTTTAGTTTTCAAGAACTCTGTAGCATCATAGAATCATTTGGTTGGAAAAGACCTTTAAGATCAAGTCCAACCATACCTGTCCACCACTAAACCCTGTCCCTAAGCACCTTGTCTGCCTGGCTTTTAAATACCTCCAGGGGTGGGGACTCTACTGCTTCCCTGGGCAGCCCCCTCCAGTGTCTGACAACACTTTCAGTGAAGGCATTTTTCCTGATATCATGTGAGAATGAGATAGCATTGACTTTGCCACGTGGTGGCAGTAAAGGCTTTAACTACTCTTTGTTAGGCACTAGGAATAGCCGTACAGCTTGCTGTCTGGTGTCCTTTTCCAATTTTTTTTTAGTTAAACTGTTGTTGGTTTAGGTTTTTATTTAGAGAAAAGGCAACAACCAAAAATCCCCAGTAACTTCCCACTCCCATGCATACCCCTCTCAGTTTTGTGAGTAGCTAGTTAGAGATTGCTCTGCACATGCTAGAGTTTAAGAATGAGGCATGAAAAAAACCAAAACCCAAACCCCAAACAAACTTGTGGCTGTTCTGAAACATCTGTTAGGCTTAAGCCAAAAGGTTTAGTCTTAATGTTTGACAGCTGGAGCTATCAAGACCTCACTTCAGAAGAGTGCTAGATATGTCAGTGAAACAGAGGGGGATATGTGGTTTGGAACTCCCCAGGTATACTTCAGAACTACTGGCTTTACTTTGGTCAACCCTGAACTTGAAACTGAATCAAACAAACCAAATGTGAAACTACTGATGAAGTCGTTTCATAAACTGATTGTACCAGCAGTTATCCTTATGAAATGGCATGAAAGCAAATAGCTGCTTAACTGTATATTGAAGGTTGAATATGGAGGAATATGGCAATTAAACCTCTAAATGTGACCTAATGAAGTAGAGGGTGATATTTTGACGAGTGCTGATGTTTGACCATTATTAAGACTATTTTTGTCCGTAGGAAAATCTCATTTATACTGCTGATCCTGATTCAGTTGAAGTAAATACTAAAGATATGGACAGTACCTTAAGCAGAGCATCCAGGGCAATAAAGAAAACGTCAAAAAAGGTAAGATACTACAAAGATAGTGCTTTATGGTAAACCCCCCTTTCGTCAGGGAATTGTGCTAGTATTCCTGTTCCGGGTGTTTTGTAGCACTTGCAGTAGTGACAGGAAAAACTTAATCTGAACTAAACCCCTTAAGTATAAGCTCCTTAAAGAAAGAAGGTGTGGAGTATTTGAGGTTTTGACTGAGTAGTTTTGGAGTATCTGTGTATAGTCTTAAGTGTTATGGTCATAGGTATTATGGAGTCATTTTTGAGTCTGTTATGGAGCCGATTCTTTAATATTTTGAATCTTTTAAATATATTACCAAAAAAGCCCAACCCTCAGCTGTAGCTATTTTTAGCATAATGAATGGTGTGTTAAAGCTGTGTGCAATTGTTTAAATTCAAGTACTTTTAAAAGAAGTAGGATGGCTGTTGAGTATGCATGTCCCGGTAATAAAACAGATGTGGAAATAGCAAGGCAGTGAGTGCTGAATGCTGGTGTCTGCCTGCGTACGCTTTCCTTTGTGTATGGCTGAGCTGCTCTCACCTCATGGTCTGAGGAACTGTGCCCTGCTCTGCTAAGACCTGGCTGGGAAGCAGGAGGAAGGCTGCCTCTCTGCTCTGTCACGTTGGCTGTGTGCTGGGTTTGGTTCTGCTAAAATATGTGGTGTGTGAGAAGGGTCGACAGAGTGACGCAGCAAGGAGGAATCTGTTCCCCGTTCTCAGCAGCCTTGCAGCAGGCTTACTATGCTCATGATGGTAATACTGTTTCTTAGAGAGGACTGTAGAGGCTGCTGTAGTTTGGAAGCTGCTGAAGACTAAACTGAGAGCAACTCAAAGGAGGGGGGCCTGACTTTGCAGAACCCAAGATGTGTGGGGAAGCCTATTTGACTGGACCTTATATTGACTTCTCACTTGAATCTCTACCCTCTTCCCCCACTATGCTGTCTTCATATTTGGACAGTCAGAAGAGCAAGGGCGATGGGGAGCCTTAAAAGTTGGATTGCCTTGTGGGTGTGTGTTTGGCTAGTTTTGATACAGCCATATTAATATTTAATAGATGTCCTACAGACATTCAAAATTTGAATGGTAGCCTATATCATAGTGGTTATTACAGCCTGATTTTTGTCAGTGTATAACTGCTTGTCAAACTCCTCAGGTTACAAGAGCATTTTCTTTCTCAAAAACACCAAAGAGAGCTCTTCGAAGGGCTTTAATGTCGCATAGTGCAACAGAAGGAAGAAGTCCCAGTTCAGCTAATGAGAGTTATATAGGCAGCCGACTGACTAGTACATCATCATTAGCGGTAAGTGATTTGGCTGTGCAGGCCAAATAAGTAACCTTTTCAAGTTCACAGTTATTCTAATGTCTGGTGCTGCTCTTACTTCAACAATTTCAAGATCCACAGTGGAAAAACTTATTTTTAACTACATTCATAGACATGTGGGTTTTTTTCTGAGCAAGAGTTGTTTAATGAGATGGCTTGCTTGCTGAAAATGCAGAAAAATTTGCTGTATGTACTAGAAACTGGGAGTTAACCTTGTACAATTAAGTTGGGGAAAAAAACCCAACCTCTTTTGCCATAGATGGAATAAGTATCCTCTTCTGAAAGACTGAGAAACTTCCAACACAATGAGCATGTTGGCTCATACTTTTGGTTTTGGACAATATTTACAAATGTGGTGTATAGCCCTGAATAGCGTGGTGAAAGTAGCGAGGTAGACATCCTTTGAAACAAACCAGGAAGGAAGGGTAGCAAAATCCAGATGCTGCGGCCTGAGAGTTTTTAAAAAGGCAAGGGAATGATCTCCTTATACATTTTTAAAAAAACTTGGTAAAATAATATATTGCTCTACATGCTGCAACTCTTCTGCTCTGCCTGGCTACCTCTTGCAGCTCTTTTCTGCCACATCAGGTCAAACTCCATTTCCTAGTACAGTCTGGTAAAGCAGACTATATTTGGAGGATTTTTTCATCATTGTTGCTTTTATTCTAGTGTTAGAGTAAATCTGTATGCTAAGGAAACAACTACTTTAAAGTCTGTAGTTCGTAGGACAGAAGGCCAAGAATATTTCCTGTGTATCCTGCCTGATACGTCGGTACCTTAACATGGAGATAATTCAGTATATTTGAGTGGCTGTTAAATTGTACAACATAACATATTGCCCTGCTCTCCCACATGAGACAGATATGAGAAAACATGAATTAATAAGGGAGGAAGTATCACTCCCTTGCTTTAGAGGAAATAAAAAAAAAACCCACAACCTACCAGCATGACTATTCCCTAGTTGTCTGTAGAGATTTTCTTCCTGCAGTTATGATTGCTCCAATAATTGTTCTCAATTTCTGATATTCTGTCTTCATTTGGATACAGCACTGTATATCATTTCTCATGAAAATCCAAGTCATGCACTTCTCTCTGTGTGTTTACCCCATACAAAAATATTCTTTTTTTTTTCCACAAAACGCTAGGAATTTATAGTAGTAAAAACTATTTTCCTATTTAAAATTCTTCCCAGAGTTCTTGGACCTCTGAGGTAGGTAGTAAGGTGCAGCTTGGCAGCAGACCACATGTGTGTGTGGTTGTTTTAACTGATCCCCCACACCACTGCACTTGCATAAAGCCTTTTTGGTTAAACGATGAGGTTGAGCGGAAAAGAAGAGGCTTGGATCCTAGCCCTTCAAGTGCAGTTTTTGAGTAGGAAACTAAAGCTGCAGGAAACCTGTCTTGAGTCCATTGAGAGAGTCAAAGCTGCTATTTGGACATTTTAGACATTTTGTTTTATTTAAGTAAAATCTTGGCCTGTGCTTATGTGGGGATTTTTTGGTGTAGCAAAACTATAGAGTAAAAATATCAACAAAGCGTGGATACTTGTTTTTTTTCTTGTCTGGACTAACTCTTGAACCCCTTCCTAATTGTAGATTGCTCGTTCGTCTTCTACGTGCAGCCTAAATGGATCTGTCAAATGCATTGTTAATGTTCATCGCTCCAATTCTGTTGATTGGAGCAATCAAAATTCCAGGCCTCGACCTGTGCTGTGTTCTGGCTCTCCAAATACTCATCTTTCAAATGGTGTAGAAGAAAAAAACTCTTCCAACTTGGAAAGCTTAGATGGTCGTGCCTCGGACAGCTCATGTCCTATCCCTATTATTACTGCCACTTGTGGTGATGCTGGAGATAACCATTGTGCTGAGAAATTCTGTGCATCAAATCCTGACTGTTAATGCCCATCTTGCGTGAAGTGAGCAAAAAAAATCTTGATTCCTCTAAACTGAGACAGCATGGTACAACTATACACAACCCTAGAACCTACAAAGTGTTTTAAATGGTGTTGGGTTTTTCTTTGCCTTGCTCTAATGCACAGGGTTGGACTCAACACTCACATGTGGTCTAATTCTGTTCCTGGCTCTGGGTGCAAAGTTCATTCTTTCACACATCCTTTTAACTTTAAGTTTTCTGATTATTTTTTTTTTTCTTAACTCATTTCTATACAGTTGAATTGCTGCTTGTTCCAGTTCAGTTGTCCAAGTGGCAGTGTAGCTCACTGGCCAGAGTTCTGAGGACTTTAGTAAGTTGGTTGCAGGGAAGTCCTGAGCAGCTGATTTTACCTACGGTTTTAAGTGGGTTTTTTCTCCCCATCTGCAAATAGAAAGAAATATCCTGTATAAAATACGTTAGAATCTAATAAGAGCTGCTATATAAAGAGGAGTTTAGGATTTAATTTTCAAATATTGCCTATGACTGCAAATAGAACTTGTGCCATAAACAGGCATTAGATTTCATAGTGAAGTGGTATATCCTTACCTGCTCAAAATATCCCTATTTAAAGGATTCTTGAAGCATGAAGGTGCAGCAAGCTGCCTAACTACCATGACCTGTTTATATGCTGAGAAGCTTGGCTGTGCTATAAAGAGCAACAGAAGATTGCTTGTGGAAGTATCTTGAGGTCTAATGTAAAAAGAATATAAAATCCGGTTGATCCAAAGAGGTTAACTTTTAGTGCTACACATTGATGTGGTGGTTTCACTGTAATTTTAAGTCCAGAAGCAGCCTATGCTCCTAGCACCAGAGAAGTCAGCTTTTTGCCTAGTTTGTGCCCATCCAGGCGCAGCTAAAGCAAGCTTTGACAAATCATCGTGATGTCTATTGCCTTCTGTAGCCAAGAAGGCTTGTGTTCAGCATCTAATCTGGGACTGAAAGCTGCAAAGAATACAGAAAGCTGTAGAATCTGAGGGAAGCTCCATTTCTCGAAGATTATCATAATGTGTGTCTTGCCTTCGATTTGCAGGGAGATTATTATTGCAAAAAGTGTGATGCAAGATGTACGCTAATACTTGGTTAACGGCTGCTCTTCAAAAACACGGTCTTGCATTCTGAATTTCTCTGGCTGGTAACAAGGAAAAGCTTTCTTCTGCATTTTTTTTTTTTTTAAATACATGCATTCTACTCGCTTGGTGCTGTTTAACCTCACTGTTCAAAATCCAGAAATGCTGACTTGTTAATTTCAAAAGCTGCCAATCTTAAATATTGTCTGTAGTGCCACATTCCTTACACTATGCATCAAGGCTGAGAAAGAATTACTGCGCTATTGACATCAGCTAATAAATTATCAAGTAACTTTCATTTTTTTTTCTTCCCCAACAGGGTATTCCTTCTCCTTCCTTGGTCAGTCTTCCCTCAATCTTTGAAAGGAGGAGTCATACGTTAAGTCGATCAACAACCCACTTGATATAAAGCAGGTTTAAAATACAATGCTGTATTGTAGTGACTGACAAGCAGCTGGCTGTTCAAATGACCTGTTACTGACATTAATGGTACCTTAGTCATTAGCACTTAGCAATGATTAGCAAAATGTTAGATAACACTAAGTTAATCACAAGGGGTTTTTAGTTGTATTGAAGCAGTTCAGCTAATCAGTGGAATAAGCGACTCGGTCTTCATTTAAGACACAGTATTCCCTTGCACAGATTTATTTTCTCACCAACATAATGGAAGCATTTTTTTTTTCCTGTGGAAATTGTCCCCTCTAGGCAATAAACTGTTGTTGGATTTTTGAAATGAAGATGATGTTCGCATAACTTCTAGTTTGGATGACTCTCGTGCTTGCCTAACTTCATCAATTGGCAGAGCACTCTAATGTTTGAATTGTTGATTTCTTAAACGGAGTTGCATTATGAAGTACCTGACCTTTCAAGTGTGACAATTAACCTGCTGTACAGCTGCTTATTCCAGATATTTTATAAAAGTAATTGTTTATAAAGAAAATAGAATTGGGTTTCTGTGATTATGGTCTTCTGCAGCCTCACTGTAGCACAGGGGTGTGTTACGTGGGTTTATTTGAACAGGAAATTTAAAGGCTATGACTAGCTTTGACCACCAAGAATGATCAATTGAATTCTTTGAAGTGGAAGTCTGGGGAAAATAATTGTACTCCCTTTTGGGAGGGCTGTTAAACCAACCCCCAAGCCCCCTACCTTCCATATACTTGGTTAACGAATCATTATTTAATGCATGGGACTACTGGTGTGACGACATAACCTGAGGGCCCGATGTTGGTGTGCCAAACGTCAGGGGTAGTACTCCGAAGGCTTTTACCTGGCTTTCTTGTGTATCTCATGTGTCTTCCTTCAGACCTGTACGATCACTTTTTTCCTCTCCTCTGAACAGTTAGTATGACGCAATGCTATCTCAGGAACTACCTAAATATGTATATTTCTGAATTTCATGAACGGTTTAACTCTGTCTATGTTAGCCAGAGTTTTCTACTTCTGGCTTCTTTTTAACCACCAGTGTCTTGTCTTATGTCTGTATGTAATTAGTGATGCTTCTGACTGTGTCACTTAACTGTTTTTATATCTGTTTTTGCCAATCTAAGCAATGTAAATAAACTGTTTAAAATAACACTGCCTCTGGCTTTGCTAAACAGGCTTTTATGAGCGTCTGCTTTGTCTCTTCACGTAGAAGGTGTTGTGTTGGGCTCCAGCCTACACCTGTACTCTGGTTAGCTGTATAGCTATTCCTAATAAAGTACACCATGTGGTAGGACCAAACTTCTGTTTTCCTTAATATATTCACCCTTCTCCCCTCTTCCCCTGGATATAGGTGTCCAGGGGCTTGGGTTTTTTTAGCCTTATCCATTCAAAATAAACGTCTGAGTTAACTATGCACTGACACACGATAAAATGGCTCTAGGAATCAAACTATTCAATAAATACTATGCTAAGAAAATCAACAACTGTGGTTTTTTTTTTTTATCTTTGGAAGGGCATCTTCAACCTGCTGAACTCCATGCAAACTTATGATAATATCAGCCTATTTGTATTCCTATGATGTCTTTTATTTGTATTTAGCTCTCTATCATGTCCACTTGTGCTCAAACCAGTTGAACCTCCGGTGCTTAGCATGTTGTTCCTGCTACTGCACAGCCCTGTTGGTGCTAAATGATTGCTCAGAGGGCAGAGTCCTGCTCCTCTTCATTTGTTGCACTTGACTTTCCAATGGAGGAACTTTTTTGCCCAGTCTTGCTAACTCTTGGAGGAGGAGGAGAAGAAAGAAGACGACTATGCCTGCCTCCAGCATGACTTTACCCCCTCCTGCATTCTGCATGCATTACTATCTTAACCTGTTATGTCAAGTTGCAGCATGAGGTGCCCCTATTTTTGTTAGAAAACAGGGGTACTGTTAAAAAAAAAAAAATCTTATGTTAGGACTAAGAGAAAAATGGCAGCTTGGTTTCCCTGTAATTAAATGAGATGACTTAAACCAGACAATGTTCATTACTCTCTCTGCTGCTCTGTGGCCATGCTCTAAGGTGATGTACTCTGGCAGCAGTTAGCTGAAGGCATGGTGAGAGGATGCCCTACCCGTGTGTATCTTAGGCTTGCACTGAAGCCCCTAACTGCTTTTTTGGGTATTGACTGTTAGAGGACCAGAATTTTTTCTGTGAAAAAGAGAGAAGTGCGAGAAGTGAGATTTTGGGTTAAAATCACAAGCTGATAGGTAATAATTAACACCGATTTGCTGATTTGACAACTTGTTCTCAATCTAATTACCTAGAGCAATGTAACAAGTCTTTCAGATACTGGAGAAAAAAAAAAGTCGGAATGGTCTGACCCAGTTTTAGTGGGGCGTTGCCTCGCATGGCGGTATTTTAAGTTTGCGAGCAGAGGGGAAACTGCCCGTGAGCAAACACAAAACTGGCTGATCCCTACCCCTGGGACAGCCAGTCCTCCTGGTATCTGCTGGGGTCATATCGAGTGGGGCTCCCCGGGGGTCTGTTCCGTGGTTCTATTGACTGAGTGGATAATAAGAGTGCTTATTAGTTTTACAGCTGTCACACAGCGGCAAGGAACGAGTACGTGACAGGAGGATTGGAGGTGGAAGTGAGCTTTCTCAGGTGCTCCGGAGTAACAGAAACAAGCAAAAATAAGAAAGTTTTACAAATCAGAGCTTTGCCCCCACCTCCTCCATTTCCAATACTACGTGCACGTGTAGCATCACAACAAGTGCCTGATTTTGGAGCGTATTTTGGTTGGCGTTCTTTTCAATTTTAGGTGAGGCTGGTTCTCAAACCCAGAATTTTAAACAATAATCCTTTACCAGCTGGCTGTTGTGGGATGTGCCTTGTCGAGTAACAGTAGTCATCTGGTTTTGTACCATACCTAGCTGCCATCAGGATACAGACAAGTCAAATCTGAATAATTTTTTAACTAGTTTAATAGAGTTTAGTTGAATTAAATATGATTTCTTAGGTCTTTATGCTGAGGTTTCTGTATTGGTGGGACTATGGCGTCTGTTCTGCAACTCTTCAAGGAACAAACTTTGGGAGGAAAAGGACATTTCTTTCTAACCTGGCTCTCATTCACTAACCGCTGTGCTACGGAGTTAGCCAGCACACATTCGGCATGCAGAATTGCTTTCGTTCACAAGGACTGGAAGCCTCTGAAGAGGAGGTCAAAAGATGATCTTTGTTTAAAACACAACCCTCTCTTCTTGTAGGCTGTGCGAAACCAAACAGTTCAATGAGCTCTTGCTCGTTGCTACGAGAATCCTTACTCTGAACCGTTGTAGATTGGTGCCTCTTAAAATGGAAGAACAGCTATCAAAGGAAAGGGTCTTCTGCTGGGTAGGTGTTAGGTGGGGACGTCTCACCGTTCTGATCCAAACTTTCAAGGAGAACGTGGTTTTTTAGCAGAGGGCTTGCTTGCTTCCCTCATTGCTATCTGTATCCTGAAGTTCTGGGTAGTACTGCTCCAAGAAGAAAATCCCTTTGAGTAGGTGTGCTGTACGTACGTGGCCACGGGGTTTGTTCGAGTACACCCTTCAACGTTTTGAGAAAATTACGTCTTGTGTTACCAAACGCTCTTTGTTACCTGTCGAAATGCAGACCAGTGCTCAGAGGTTCATTCTATAAATGGTGTTTAAGGAGCCTGCGTAGCTGTTGGGCGGTAGGTTGGAGGGAGTACGTAGACTAAAGCTTGTAGCAAGGCAGGGTGATGGATAAGGAAGCAATAGTTTGTTTGCTTAAAAAAAAAAAAATCAGTGAAAACCCCACTGAGATATTAAAGAAGCTGGCAGTTGGCCAAGAGACCAGAGGAAGTCTGGGACACGGGTTGGAGCTGAACTCTTCTCCTTTTGTTGATATCTGAATCGTGACCTTCCTCACGTAGCTTAGTCTGGGCTGGAGTGGTCCAGCCATTCACAAACCTATACCTGGAATTCATAAACATCCACTCACGGCAAGCTATTAAAGCATTTATGGACTAAGATGATTAATCTTTTATAGGTTTTTGTTCAAAGAGAAAAGGTGGAGAGATTACAGCTGCTTGAGAGCACCTGTTTGTGAATCTGTTGTAGATTCAACAGGACGGCTTGACCTGTATTTTGCAGAAAAATAGTCGCTGTTTCAAAAATAGGAGCTGAAAACTCCACAGTGAGATGGATGTTTACAACCGCTGAAAGCCAGCCATCAGAGACAAAACAGGGGCTAGCTAGCATGTACTTTAAAAGCACAAAAGCTGTTGAGAGCTTAAAATGTTGGCTGAGTGCTCTATGCGCTGACATTGGAAGGGTGAAGGCAAGTTGGTGCCATGTTCTTTGCCTTGGGACCAGTTTTAAGTGCAGAGCCAGAAACCTGCTCTCTCCCATCAGTAACGAAAGCGAAAATGGAAATGAGAACGCCATGAAAACAAACTAATTAAACATCTAGTGAAATAGATGTAACGCTGTCAGACCTTAGGCAAACAAAAGTCATTTTTAGATAAGAACATTACCACTATTTAGGGCTGAATTTTCAGCTGGCACGGGGTATTCCATCAGCCTCCATACGAATGCAACCATGCCTTTGTATGCCTAATTTAGGCAGTTAGGAGTGCAATTACCACCATACCTGCAAACTGTAATTAGTTTAAGCTGTCTTGGTGCCTTTATCAGCTGATCCATACATGGAGAGTGACTTTAAGGAGAGTCAGGCTATAGTGGGAGCTACTCTCTGTGGTTGAGGCAAGTTATTATATATATAAATACAGATATCTGTGATGTAGTGAAAAAAAAGGTGCTTACAAAGAAATGCAAAGCATCCTTTTGTTGTTATCCTATGTAGGGAGGTCTGGTGTGGGTAGTTTATATTAGTGAAATTAAGCAATTGAAGTTCTGTTATTTACATTAATATTGGTAGAAAGAGGAGAACTTTACACCTCTCAATCCCCCTCTTCTCCAGCACCTCAATTTCTTCGAGGGCTGAGGAAGAAGGAAGCAGCTTTTGGCCTAATGCTGGAGAGCCCAGCTTTGCTGTTCAGCTTACCAGGAGCACTGCAGAGCCCATCCTATTTTGGGGGGAGGCAAAATCTCGAGCCTACCAAAGCCTAGGAGCAGGCTGTGTTCTGCCTTGCCAGCTCAGGTTCCCCTGGCACCTCTGCAGATCGGGTAAAGGATGACTTTTTGCACTCCTCTTCCACCGCTGCCTTCTCCTTCCAGAGCTTGAGGAAAGCGCAGCCACCAGGTAAGCACGCTATCAATTTGTTAATGGATTCTTTAAAATGGGATTGACTGGAATATCTATTGCCTTACCTGAGCTCTTGGAGATTTTGGCTCACGTGCGGTTAAAAACGGTCATGTTTATTTGTCAGTGTTTGGAGATACTAACTACCTCTCATAAATATTCAACCTCTGTCTTTACCCAAACAGCCAGTAATTCATTGGCTATGTTGGATTGTAAGTGCCTACATACTTTCTGCTGCTCCATCATGGCAAAGATGATATTTCGGTAGTTTCTCCAATGTTTCAGCCCAGAGGGAATGTAAATATAAGCATAAATGATTTTGAAAATGTGCCTTTTTTCTGTGTTTCAATGGGTCCTGCATTAGAGTTGGTATGGCTGACAAATCAGCACTGATTGCTAATTAAAAACCTGAATATATTAAGGAGTTTCACACTTCCATTTCTTCCTCGGATTGAAACCCTAGCTCTAGGAGTGAGCGCTAGCAAAGCTCTAATGGATACAGTCTAATTACTTGCCATTTTTGCTTTGACTTAACAGTTCATGAATTACAGTAACTCTGACTGACAGATCATTGCTGATTACTAATTAAATGGCAGAATTCTGTTTTATGCACCTCTGGCTTTTACCCCCACGAAAAGTGACACTCCATCTCTTAACAAAAAAAGCTTTTTCCCTGCTTGTTTGTTGATATGAAATAGCTGCTGGTCTCATCCCTCCGGAAAACAAAAATCCTTGGGGCACATTTAACAATAGTGGTGGATAAATATATTTCCAAAATAAAGTTACTGCTGCGTTGCTTATAAAGGAGGCTTTGGAGAGAATCTGTTCGAGGCAGTATAACAACTCGGCGCGTTTCCTGGCGCTCGCGTTCCCTGACGGATCGCCTCAGCCCTCATTTAGTCAGCACGAAGAACAACAAGGTTTTAATCCTTCATCTGCGGGAGGGGACAACTCATTCCCTGCCCTAGGTACTCCCCAGGTCACCCAGACAGTAGAACAAACGCAGGAATAGGTTGTCTGTCTTTTTTCTTTCTCTTCATTTTGTAGACAACCCACCCAGAATTTAATCTGGTTCTTGACGGGGTGACTGCTCTCCTCATCAGGGATATGTTTGAATTTGTGATAGCGATCCACAGAAATGAGCTGTTGAGGTTGGGAGTTGGTCTCGTGGTGATGGTGTCCGTTGAGTCCCGAACGGCAGCGGGTAGAGTTACCGACAGCTGGTAAATGTTAGAACCGCTGTAATTTTCTCACTAACCACCCAGGAATAGTCAGTTCTGTTCCAGACTTTAAATCAAAACCAAGGGCTCATTAAAATCACTACAGATCTTTTCAGATCAACACATTAAAGGTACCGCAGCCCGATAAACTTTTCTCTGTGCTGATTTCAGTCGCTGAATTTGTCACAAAAACACAGTGAAACTTTTATCCTAAAAAGAACGCCTGCACCCCTGAAAGGCAATTACGCTTCTCTAATCTCCCTCGGTTTGTGAGCTTGCCCCTAAGTGTGTGAATATTTCAGTCCATAGTTTGTAAAAATCCATCAAAGAGAATGCTCAAGAGCAAGGGTCAGAAGAAATGCTATGTTCCTTGAGATCCCATATATCAAAAAGAACAGTGTAAAAATCCTTGGCATATAGGTGATCTTAATGGTCCCTTCTGGACTCAAAATGTATTACAGAGAGAAGCCGTGAAAGTAATTTTTATAATTTAGGGCTTTCTCTTTTCTTTGTTAGTAATTCTTCCCGTCCAAATATCACCGTTCACCTTAAGCAAAATAGAGATTATATTATTACTGGGAGATAATAAAAAAGACTCTGCGTTACTGCGGTCAATAACTGTAATAAATGTAAAATTTGGCATTCTGATGGGTAGCAGAAAGGTGCCTTTCTCTTTGCCCCCACTTCTCCCATCTAAAGTAAATATTTAATATCATTGCTGTTAATAGCAACTCAAAATAACACATTCGTACCAAGACAAGAATACGGCGGCGTCTGAAAAACAAACCGTCCCAGGTCATGGTAACTGAACCACCAGAGTAACGTTAGAAAATATTTATGAGCAAAGAAGCTCATGTGAAGTCTTGAAGTTAGGTCTTTTAGAACTGCAAGGCTTCAGAAAACACTTTCGGATGCTTGCCTACATAACTTTGTGTCATTCGTGATGTGCGATCCTTCCATTAAAAAAAAGAAAGGCAAGATTTTACCAAGGCGTATGAAAACCCAGAGAAACGAGGCAGCTGCTTTCACCAGGCGCTTCTGCAGCTCCACCAAGCCCTCCCGTGCCTCGTCTGCTACACGTGCCTGAGACAGGCGAGATCCGCCAGTCCTGGTGAACGCCCAGATAAAGCTTTCTGCAGCTCACAGCCCACAGGGTGGAAAATTCCACCGTTTCCTCTCTTTGACTAGGAAATGACTGGAATGACTCAGCCGGCGTAGTTAGTGTAGCGAGTGTGACCTTTTTAAAGGCGGCTGCCGTATGGAGCTTTTTCGCCTCTCCTTTCTCCAATTTTCCTTTACTCAAGAATGACCAGCTTCAAAGAAAAAGTTCACCGCTCTAATTGAATATTCTCCATATTGAGAGGGGTAAAAATAAACATTCTTCTCGGTTTATTCACGCATAAACTAGAATCATCCAAGTGTGACATCTGAAAGGAACTACATGATTATAATCTGAAATGAGAACAAAGTTCATCTTGTGCGATTTCTTCTTTTTTTTCCCTGCAGACTTTGAGAAAGGGAAGAGATTGCAGAATCTTAATACCCATTAAAGCTCAAGAAAGCCAGGGCCGTGCGCACCTGTGTTAACCTTTTTAGTATTCTGCTGGCTAATTGTCTGTCCATTCCACCTTCTCCTCCCAGGTTAATGGGGTGGTTAACAGGGGAGGACAGGAATGGTTGGCCAATCACACCACAAAGCAAACTGAAAAGGTCAAAGTAATGCATTGTATTATTCATGGACTATGCCTTGTCGAGGTATCTTGGATCTCATGTCTTCTCGTGATGAATTGCAACAAGAACAAGAAAGAACCCAATGTGAAATTGGCTCTTGTGACAATGATTGTAGTTCAAATGGAAAAATGTAAAACTGTGGCCTGCTGTTGTTCTGCTTTTTGAGATTAAAGATGCGTGATCGCATCTAGCCACTGAATAAGCGACAGGGTGCATTTGTACGACTTCTCGGCTGGGTTGTAAGTATAAGACAGTGTATATGTACATAGAGTCTTCTACTTTTAGCCATGGACTTTGTTTTGGAAGTACTGTGTGGTGCCTGATATCCCTCCTGTGTCTTCTGCGTTGATAAACTCATGATTAGTTTATAGATTTCTTAATATGAGAGTGCTTTTTAGGTGGTGTTTTGTTTAGAAGTATTAATACGCTCATTCCCGAGAGGTCACCTAGAGTGGACTGGAAGACGGGAGTTCTGAGGAGCTTGCAATCTCTATAGTCAAATTTGAAGGTAAACTTGTAACCATTCTTTTCTCCTTCACCTTTGATGTGAGACGGAGGTGGAAGGAGATACTGGCGGAGGCAGGAGTGTGACCGAGGTACTCCGAATTATTTTCTGCGTACCGTCCCTCTCGTTGACTACAGAGGGGAAAATAGCAACAGCAGACTGCTGATGCACCACCCAGCAGGGGATGCCATGAGTGCATGCCCTCCTTTTGTCCCTACCGCTCGATGTCGTGAGCGCATTTTGTCGTCTTCCTCTGGTGGCGTGTTTAATTTAATACTTCAGCTGTAGACCCCTTCTCCATCACTTTGAATAACAAACTTGTATTTTTCAAGTGTTTTTCTTGTATGCCTTTGATAGCAGAGACTTCACAAATGGAGAAAGTGAAAAGTGTTTGTGAAGACCAAACGCTGTCTGGTCTACCTTGCTGGGTCCTAATCAGTGTTGTAACCCGACAGTAAGCACGTACCTAACACCTGAAGGAGCTGACTCTGCTTGTGGTCATTGTCCCTTCCAGGGCTTAGCACAGATGTTCTGGCATTTACAAGGTAGCGAGGATTGCAGCAGCAAGCAGAAGAGTTACGAGGCAGTCTTAGGGGAGAGGGTATTAATACCTTTCTCTTTTTTTCCCCTCCTTTCTTTAAATTGGTATAGTGTTCTTTGCTTTCGATTGAGTGGTTTCAACTGACATCAGTTGCCTGGGGCCAGTGAACCTAGCTGTCAACAGATAAATCATTTTTGTGACCAAAAAAAAAAAATCTGTGATGGAGGGAAACAGCCCCCCATCATTCATTTGGAAACCAGTCTTTGAAAGAGAAGTGACCTGAAAATGGAACTCTTGGGGAATGGTCTCAGATGTGTCCTTGTGTACGAGACTAAAATAGCCTCAGCAGCCATGGGTCAGACTGGTTTTAATGTGCTCTTAACAAAAAGGAGGATGAGGGATGAAGTGCAACCTGTAATAATATTTTGTGAATGAGAGGAGCCGTGGTATACGTCCTCACCCTATAGAAATCACCAGTTAAGAGGCCAGGGGATCATTGTAATACAGCCTGCAATTTCTACAAAAGGCAAGTTAATTATTATTATGTGGCTTAATTTTTGTAGGTGATCCTAGCGAATCTCATGCTTTAGAAGCTATACTCCATGCAGCAAGCATCAGAAATCCCCCCCGCCCGCTGTCCAGCTGAAACGTGGTTATATTCATGGGGTAAAGTTGACTCTCGGCAAGTCCTGAGTAAAATACTGGGTAGATGTGTAGACTTGGGCCTGGGAAGCTGTGCCTTACAGATGGTGATTTTGGGAAAACAGCAAGGCCCCTCTCTACGACAGAGGCTCCTTTCATGTTTGCTTTGCGTTGTCTCATCTCCGACTTCATCTCCTGACAACTGTTTCGGTCCTTGCCTTCCTGGAGGCGAAAGGGCACTGTAGCCACGGGTTGGCCAAGATGCTTCCGACACCTTGCAGATTGATCTGGGCTATGGCCTCTCTCTCCCCCCGTGATATATTGATCTGCAGCATAAGACAGGTTTTCCGCCCTACCTGATATTGGAGAAGTGAAATGTCACATCTTGTCTCGGCTCCGGGTCTCTCGTAAAGCTCCATGATGAGCCTGGCACATCTTTCTCGGTGCGCTCGGATCAACTTGTTCACGTCGCGCGGACGACAGTTTTTCACCGGCAATGTTGCTCTTTTGTTCCCAAAGATCACCTGCATTCAGTGCACTTTATTCTTTTTCGGCATTCTAGGTAAATAAATACCCGATTTTGCATTAAACATGGCAGAATTGTAAGCCAGCTTGCATGAAATTAAGAGTATTTGCTTAAGAGCCTCATGATTTACCAAACTGCGTGTTGACTGTGACTTGATGATCCGTGGGGAGCAGTCTTTCTGATTTAGTGTGTGTCTGCTCATCAGAGATGGATGATTGCCACTATGTGTCATAAAACTTCACCTGACAAAACCAACTCCATAGCAAAATAATGCCGTCTCCAAAGGGCAATAATTCTTCGTTTCTCTGTCCCACATGTTTAAGGAGCTCAAGCTAGCTCAGGTTTTCTCAAAAAGATTTCTTTATAGTGATTCTGTTAACAGTGAACAAAGGACCATCAAAGCTTTTGCCAGTTCTTTCTTAGTTTTCAAAAATCTTTTAAGAGAGCCTAGGAAGATGCTCTATAGCAGCTAAAAATCTGCAGGATTTAGGCTCCTATCTGTGATACACAGATAATGGGAATTAAGTGGCTAAATGCCTTTGAGGTCCAGGATTTTTAATGAAATCTTAGGGCTGGGGGGGATGTGGATTTTTCCTTTCTATCTTTTTGTTTTAAAGTCGCCCTTTAATGAGAAAATGTGACAAGCTGAATACTGTTTTTCTAGGGTGAGATTATATTGTCTTACAAAGTAAAGACGGTGAACGGGAAGGAAATGCCAGCCTTGAAAGAGGCTGCGTGCATCAGCCGGGGGTGCCTGGCAAGCGTCGCCGGGTGAGGTGGCCGCCATTGCGAAGTCGGTGCGTCGCTTTGCTCGCTGGTGACAGGTCTCGGGGGATTTGGGAACCTGTGTTCCCTTGAAGACCAAAGGAATCATAGAATCTTTTGGGTTGGAAGGGACCCCTAGAGGTCATCTAGTCCAACCCCCAATGTAAGACGGATGTAAGATGTGCCTACACAACAGGCTGCCACCGTGGGGGTGCAGGACGTGTCGCTGATCCTCAACCAGGAAAAATCATCCTTAGGGCCCAGAGGAGAGTGAAAGGCTTCACCTTCTTAACCATGGGGCAAGAGCTGGGCTCTTTTTTTCCCCTTTCTCTTCTTGTAGAGCCGTGTTTCTTGCACTTGTAGTTGCTGCGGCCCGAAGGTGCCACATGCTGCTTTTTGCCTATAGGGTGTACCTATAGAGTAAGGCATTAACCTGGAAAGAAGGCAAGGTGAGGCCAAATTCCTCTTCACTGAAGATGGAGGCATCTCTGTTTTCAGTGCTTCTTGGGCGATAATCAAACCAGGAGGATTTTATAGAGTTTGGATGAAGAATACTCTCAGAGCAGAAAATACAGACCCCTTTTTGGCTGGGTGTTACTATTTAAATAAACAAGACAAGGTACAACAAGCCTTTCACAGACATTTATTCCAGCCAGTTAAGACTAATGAAGTGCAGGAGTGTCTTGCTAAAGATACCCCATCGTGAGGGGAAGGCTCATTAAGTGGAAAGGTGGGGGGGTTGACCTATCTATCAAATATCTACAGAGTTAATTTGCTTGTTCACTGCGTGGCCGTGCCTTTAGGGCTGGTAACGGACAGGTTGGTATCTCCTAGGCCGTAAGGGTGCTGTGCACTTTGAGTCCTCTGCATTTTCCTTTTTTCCGTCCTAGCTGTTCTCAGCCTTTTGTTCTTTAAGTAATTGTCTTCTGCTTGGTATAAGTAGTCTTCAATTAGTCCAATCTGCAATTATAAAGAAGTGGTGTCAGAAGCATGTCCCTTCCCCTCCATAAAAACTTGAAAAACTTTTGCAATTAGTTTATTTCAAAACTAATTGTCATTAGAAAGAAAAATACATGAAGGCACTTCGCATACAACTGGCTGGAGCAGCAGTACCTGATTTCATAATTTATTTTTTTTGTCCCTTTCCATTTGGATTCAATTACTTTACTGCTGTGGAATAGACTCTTTCATTGAAATCTGTACATTGAAAATGGGAATTTATCACAACTCTGTCTTTAAATGGCATTGAAAAACAGCCACTTTAAAAGGAAGGGATGATGAGGAAATTAATCTCCGGCAAGTTTTTCTTGATAAGGAAAGAGAACAGAGGCTTGTGGCATTTATATGCCAAAAATCAACACATGGAGAAAAATGAGTATTCCACATGGCTGTGGCAAGAACCATTTTTCTATTAAATCAAAATGAAGTTCTGAATAAATATGTTTTCCCATGAATATAATACACTAGAGAATACAGTAGGAGAATAGATGACCTCAGTGTCTCCCCCCAAATCAAAACGTAATTATTCTAATAAAGAGTACATTCAGAGCGACACATCTTCCT
This sequence comes from Butorides virescens, assembly GCA_017310255.1. Classification (NCBI taxonomy): domain Eukaryota; kingdom Metazoa; phylum Chordata; class Aves; order Pelecaniformes; family Ardeidae; genus Butorides; species Butorides virescens. The sequence continues at coordinate 161,957 of JADKXX010008025.1, read as the reverse complement.
TGCAGAAGCGATTTCAAACCAACCAAAAATATAGATTAATTTTACTGTGTACAGGCATTCTGTAAATACCAGGCATTCATAATTTTATGGCGCGCTCTCCCCATACCTTACCTTTATTCATACCCTTTGTCAGCTTTTGCGATAGGCAGCGTTTCTGTAAGGTGAAGATGAGAATCATCTCCCTTCACGCTGAGTTATACTCAAGACCTAGACCCTATATAAAGTGAGGATCTAAAGAATCAATCTTCCAATTGCATTTTAAGCTGAAATATTAAAAAGAAAAAAAAAAAAAAAAAGAAGCCCTAATCTATCATCGTGACGTGCATTCAGTGGAGCATCGCTTCTTTAGGCACAACACCGACCAGCTGACTGGGAATTAATCTGAGCGTGGCTTCCTAGTGTATTTATTCCTATATTGAGCTGTTACTGAAGTGCTCCTCAGCCCTGAACCCGAAGCCGTGCCGTGTGCTCTGGTCGTGGTTTGGGCTGGTGAGGGCTGTGCCTGTGCGATAGGGAACGAAGGGAGGGGAGCAGAACAGCGTAGGGACCGTTGCTTCTGCTTCCCTGGGGCACCGAGGGCACGAGGAACGTGTTTGGGAGGGGAGCTCAGCCTCCTCCTCCTCATGAAGCTTGCAGGGGTGATGTTTCCAGTGGATGGGCTTTGCGTGGTGCCGTGGAAAAGAGTTTTCTACCATGCTGGTGAGCCTTGGTGGGCACCTGCTGGTGGGGTTTTGCTCTTCTGCTGTCAAGAGATGCATTGCGGCAGAGGACGGGGAGGTTGGGGCTCTCTGGAGGCAGCCTCGCCGGCTCTGCTGTGACGTGCTCGCCATATAAACACCCAGAGGATTAGGGAAGGGAATCATTGCGCTCGCCTCATTTTTAAGAAGCTGAAATAAAAGCTTAGGAAATCGTTGATCTGGCCAAAAGCACACGGGAAGACTCAGAAAGATGAATCGCTAGGTGCCAAGCTCCAGTCCAGGGGCTTAGCCATCTTAAAAACAACCACCAAACCCCCAAGACTCTTCCGCAGCAGACCAAATTAAAACGTCCACTTAACTTTCTGCGGTTAAAAGTAATCTTTTCTATTCTGGGGGCAGTGCTTGTGTTTGGGTGAGCACAAAGAGGAAGGGAAAGGAGTCCTGGGGGATGGGTGGGGTGAGGGCAAAGGGAGCACTGGAAAAGCAATGATTTTCACAGCAGCTCCTCTAGGACCCTCCGGTGATGCCACCGGAAAACCCCGCTGGAATGCTGCTCCTGCCTGCCCGCCGCCGCTCGGCTGCTGTTGTGTGCTTTTCATATTTATAGAATACCTGTCAGCTCCAGCCCCCAAAATAAGTTCTAATATGGCAGATCAGGGGTGGAAATAATAGCTGCTTACATAATTGCAATGTTACTGACACAGCTGATGAGCTGATGATGTTATTTGCACAGCAGTGATGGCATTCAAACCCTCGCCGGCTTACAATTACACCGTATGCTCTGAGCCCTAGCATGATTTAAATTACCATACGAACACAATGAAAATACAGTCTCTTGCTTCCCCCCCCCTCGCCCCTTTATCTTGTCAATAGCTTAAAAATCTCTTTTCGGCGGCTGCGGTTTTCAGTAGTGCTTATTCATGGCTTTTTAGCTTGCGCATTTCATTTTAAGAAAGTAAATTGGGAGCTTCTGCCTTTTCGCCTTGATTTAAAACCTCCCTGTGCCTGCTCCGCTGCCGCCTGGCTGCGGCGAGCCACCTCGTTGGGAAAGGCAAATTTTTTGAATCAATAGCTCTGAGTTCTTTTTTTCCCCTCTTTTTTTCCCCCCCCAGAACTGTTTGAGTAGGAATCCACGTGGATGGGAGTAGGGAGGAGGACGTGGTTTGTAACCAGCCCCACCGGGATCAGTGTTAGAGCCACAGCTGTCGTAGGGATGTGGATTTTGGGAAAGACATCGTGACTTATGGCCAAACAGAGCAATAACTGGCCACAGACTGATGTTGAGACCAAATCCCGGGGTTATATAGCCGAACCCTGCAGCCACTCGATGGGCTGGGGCAGCACTGAAGCCCAAGCGATGGGCTCTGCAGGGCTGGGTTTGCAGCGGAGCATTCGCTACTGGTGTTGCCAGCGACTCGCCTGGGGCTCATTTTGGGTCTGATCCCAACCCACGCAGGGATTGTGGCTAGCAGGTTGAGGGAGGTTCTCCTCCCCCTCTCCTTTGCCCTGGTGAGACCCCACCTGGAGCACTGGGTCCAGTTCTGGGCTCCCCAGTTCAAGAAAGATGAGGAACTCCTAGAGAGAGTCCAGAGGAGGGCAACGAGGATGATAAAGGGACTGGAGCATCTCCCCTATGAGGAAAGGCTGAGGGAGCTGGGCTTGTTCAGCCTGAAGAAGAGAAGACTGAGAGGGGACCTCATCAACACATACAAATATCTTAAGGGTGGAAGTCACGAGGATGGAAGCAGTCTGTTTGCAGTGGTGTCCAGCGACAGGACAAGGGGCAACGGGTGCAAACTGAAACATAAGAGGTTTCAGTTGAATAGGAGGAAAAACTTCTTTATTCTGAGGGTGACGGAGCCCTGGCACAGGCTGCCCAGGGGGGTTGTGGAGTCTCCTTCTCTGGAGATATTCAAAGCCCGCCTGGACAAAGTCCTGTGTAGCATGCTCTAGGAGAGCCTGCTTTAGCAGGGGGGTTGGACTGGGTGATCTCCTGAGGTCCCTTCCAACCCTTGTGATTCTGTGATTCTGTGACATCGTCGGGTCAGCCCTTTGTGCTGTCCGTGCCTGGGTTGTGTTTCCCCACCTCCTGTCCCCTGACCCACGTGGTGTCCGTGTGTGCCATGGTCTGTGCCTGGGAGCTGGTCAGCAGCATCGCACCCCGTCTGCAAGGGCTCTGCTCAGCTCCCAGTAGCTGAACGTGCTGCTTGACCTCCTTGGCGTGAAGCCCCTTAGATACTCCCCTGAACATGTGAAACCACGCTTCTCCCATAGAATCATGGAATCACCTCGGTTGGAAAAGCCCTTTAAGATCATCAAGTCCAACTGTTCCCCTAACCCTGCCATCCCACCATTAAACCCTGTCCCTAAGCACCTCATCCATCCTTCTTTTAAATACCCCCAGGGATGGGGACTTGACCACATCCCTGGGCAGCCCCTTCCAGAGCCTGACAACCCTTTCGGGGAAGAAATTTTTCCTAATGTCCAACCTAACCCTGCCCTGGCGCAACTTCAGACCCTTCCCCCTCGTCCCATCGCCCCTTCCCTGGGAGCAGAGCCTGACCCCCCCCGGCTCCCCCCTCCTCTCAGGCAGTTGTAGAGGGCAATAAGGGCTCTCCTCAGCCTCCTCTGCTCCAGGCTGAACCCCCCCAGCTGCTCCCCAGCAGCCTGGGGCTCCAGACCCCTCTCCAGCTTGGTGGCTCTCCTCTGGACATGTTCTAGCAAGGCAACATCTTTCTTATAGTGAGGGGCCCATCTACCCAGCCACACAGTGTCTTTACGGTCTTGCTCCTCAAGTGCCTGGTGACCTGAGAACTTGTGAAGGCAAACTGGGCTTCAACCTATTTTTAATCTTCCACGCTATGACACCTTACTTTCAAGATACCCCGAGTCTTTGCCCCCTCAGCGGCGCAGTGGCAGAGTTTCTACTTTGGATCAGTGTCTGCAGCCCCAGCCTGGCTAAAGGCTCCTCTGCACGGCTGCCTCTCCCTTCCTAGAATTATAGAATTGCAGAATGTTTTGGGTTGGAAAGGATGTGTAGAGGCCATCTAGCCCAACGGGGAGCAGGGACATCTTCAACTGGATCAGGATGCTCAGTGCCTCCTGCTTCTTCCTCATTAGCTCCTGATTCCAGGCTGCTCCTGACTCTATTTCTTTCACTGGATTTTTTTCTCTCTGTCTTTAGTCTGGCCCCTGTGGTCAGCTGGAGGGAGCAGGAAAAAAAGGGAATGGGCAGAATGAAGATCAAATGAAAAGAGGGAAGAAATAGAAACAAAAGATGCCTTTAAAGCAGATTACCCGCTTAGTCCGCAGCACATCTGGGTGGTAGCTGTAGGTGCTTTGGGATCAAGCTAAGCAGAGAAGTGTAGCGGTCTGGGGACAGAAATCTGAACATGATCCAGGTACTCAGTAGAATTTATTTTGTGCTTTTTATGTTAATATCGCATTTATTTTACACCGCCCCAAAACTCTCCTTTGCCCGTCACATTCTTGCGCTGATAACGTTGCGCAAGATATTGATGGTGGAAATTGTTGATTTGGGGAGGGGCAGAAGAAAAAAAGCAAGGGAATTAACACCAAGAAAACAAATGGGGTTCTGCAAGAGCACGGATACGTAGTGTTGGCATTTCAGCTGTCTGCCTTGGGTTTTGTACCCATGGAGGTTCCTGGGGGATGAAAGCAAAGGGCTGATGATGGGTCTGCCTGCCTAACGCTGGGGGAAGTAGATTAGGATGGAGAGATCTCTAGGCTGGCAGCTGGATGAAAACGAGAAACAGGACAAGAAAAGCAAACTTGTTTGGCCCGCCTGAAGGAAATGACGCTATTTTTTAAGCCAGAGGGATGAATGGGAAGGAGAAAAACTCCGTGTGTGCCCTCACCAAGAAGCTGCCAGCCTCGATGGCGCGGCCTTTGCTGTGGTGCTGAGACAGCGGCACAGAGCTGCAGCACCGACAGGCTCAAAAGTAGTTCTGTTCTTTTATTCCTGGGGAAAATCAGGGGAATGGGTGAGGTTGTGCCTGTCTTTCCTTGGTGCCACCCATCAAGGCGTTTTTATTCCGACACAGAGCGAGAAGGTGAAAAGCATCATTAGTGCGCCAGAAGTACCTGGATGGGCTGTAAGTCAATTAGTCTGCTCTGAATTCCAGTTCTGAGCCTGCTGGGAGAAGAAAAGGATCTGTGGCCCATGCGAATACTGAGGTGATCAGTGCGTTCTTAGCTGAAATGGTTTTGCATCCATCTCGAAGGTTGGGCAGAATCTGCAAATGCTCATGGTTTTGGGGCCCTTCTCTACTGCAGCTTATGCAGTGAAAACACAGCAGCCCTGGGCACCAGGCGATGCGCCAGGATTAGCTGGAGGGGCGAACGGAGAGGGTCTAATCAGGCGAGGCAATACATGGCTTCCCTTCGGCTTAGGATTTGATTCGGACCTCCAGGAGATTGTGAAAATGACATTATATAGATCCACACAAAGATCAAGAGCAGCCCAGGCTGTGTTCGGAGCGTATAAAAACTATTTCTAATCCTGCCCTTGTGTGCGTGTTGCCCAGCGATGGATAAAGGGGAGAGGCTGGCTGCGGCGGGCGCTCGGCCCCGCTCTGCGGGTGCCATCCTGATTGATTCGCCCATGGTGGGCTGCTGCCGAATTACAATCACGGGAAGATTTCAGTGTAAGGGACCTCTGGAGGTCATCGAGACCAACCTCCTCCTCAAAGCGGGGCTTGACGGGAAGTTCACGCCTCCTTTTCTGGAAAACTTACCTGCCTTTCTGGTAATGCCCTGCCAGCCGCTTCGGAACTTGCCTGGGTGCGTCTGGTTTTGCCCTGAAATACCACAACGCAAGCATATTCTTTGCCCTTCCTATGCGCTCGTTGGGGTAAGACATCCCGCGTACGGTGCCTAATTACGTGACATGTACCAGCCACGATGAGGCAACACTGAAATAGTATTCATCATTCAGCGTGGCTCGGGCCAAGTCCTGATGGGCCCCAGATGCCATGAAACTTGTCAACCTTGGCTGCAAGGGGGCTGTTCCAAGGAACAGATGTCCGTGTTTGATGGCTTACTGACCGTCCAAAGGTGGCTTATCCAAAAACGGGGGACTTATTCTAGGCACAAGCTGACTTGAAAGCACATGTGTCTTTTAAAAAGAGCGGCATGAACTTGGATACAAATGCAAAATTTCAATTATAGTACCTGCTAAAGAGTTTAGAATGAAATGAGAAAGAGCCAGGATCCCACAAGGACAAACTCCTGTAGGAAAAGAAGTTTGCTTAGAAAAAAAAAAGTAGCTGGGTAAGCAGCGAGCAGACTCTGTAGACTGTAAAATCGTAAAAATATGTCTCGCATGGATGCGTGTGTATGTGTTCTCTGTAAACATCCGAACTTCCTAAATGCCAATACAAATCGGGGGTGGCACTCTCAAATAAGAACCAGGTGCTTTTGCAAATATATGCAGGAGCTATAAATAACACGTAATGGCAAAAAGGATCTTCTGGCGTACGGAATCTATTTTTATTACTTGGGAGCTATTAGTAATAGAAGGCAAATGAGCTGCCTTTAAACATGAAGTACCTCTCAACATTTTCCTTTGTCTCCCAGAGCTTCTTGCTGAAGCACTCTTTGGAGTGAATATAACCAAAGGAACAGTGCTTGAAGAGCCTCCGAGTAAGTAGGGATGGCTGTATAGAGTAAGGAGGAAAAGCTGAGCATGTGCTTGAGAAAAGCTACTGATATTTTGATAAAAACCTTCCATTAAAGTCAGTTAGAACAAAGGTTGCTCAGTATCTGGAAAAAAAAAAAAAAAATAATGATTTTGCTGTCTGTGTGTTAAGCAAAGCACATTTGAGCTGCTTTGGTTGCTTTTGGAAGGGAGTGGGTGTACGCAGTACGGCACGATCTGAACTGCCACGGGCAGGCCAAAGCCATTTTCCGACGTTTATTTTGGCCACGTAACGCAACTGACTGCACAACTCTTGCCTTGGATCTGCTTCTAGAAATGGTCATAGCTTCAGATGCCGATGCCAAAGATAAATATGTTGTCCCTCACGCTCCATTTCTGTATTTTCATGTGCCTCGTTTGTCCGCTCTGCCTTTCTTTAATGAAAGAATGTTGTGCGTGTCTATCGTAAATAAACCAGTGCTTGCCAGGAGGTTCTCTGCACACCAGCAAAGCTCCAATGCTAAAAGCAGATGGAGGAAAGAGTGGTTGCTGATGAGGAACAGAATAAAAAGAATAGCGATGCTGGTAATGAATTACATTTATTAACTACCTCGCAACTCAGATGGTCCTTTCGTACTTTGTAAGTGCTCCTGAAATCACTGTCCAGCAGGGTGTTTACTATGAGCAGTCACCGAAAGGGCTGTCAGGCCCTGGAAGGGGCTGCCCAGGGAGGTGGTTGAGTCCCCATCCCTGGAGGTATTTAAAAGCAGGATGGATGAGGTGCTTAGGGACAGGGTTAAGTGGTGGGATGGCAGGGGTAGGGGAATGGTTGGGCTTGATGATCTTAAAGGGCTTTTCCAACCCAAACAATTCTATGATTTAGCTGGAAACACCCATGCTTTTATGTACAGAAACTTTCCTTTGGATGTGGAACAGCAAACTTGAAAATTCCCGCGTCCGCTTCAGACTTGACTAAAACCTTGTATGCCTGAAAGCTCGCTGTTTCTTTGAGTCACAGCCTCTGGTTTTTATATTGCAGTGCTGGTCTAGCTGAGATCAGGAGGCATAGCTGCTTCACGTGTGCTTAGTGTAGAAGCAATTGCTTCTTCCAGCGTAGCCGAGGGCCATGTAGGCATCTTGCTGGGGCAGCTTTTCTTCTCTTGTGTGTGAGACACAAAGCACCAGAGACTCACAGGGGCAGGAATTGATTTGGGGGAACAGGAATATTGATAATTCCTGAAATCCCACCGTCTCCTCTCTCCTACACAAAGAGCTCTATGAGTGCCGTCACGCTTTTATTGTCCCCACGGCGGGGCTGAATTTGTTAACGGGACACTTTGGTTGCCTGCGTTTCTTTTCTATCGCCTCGGATTCAGGGGGGGGGCAGATCTCGCCCTCTGCTCACGTGCTCTCCAAACTTCCTCTGCCTGTTCTGAAAACTTTACTCCGTACCTGGTTAGAAACCTCTGCTATGGTTCCCTCTTGCCCCTCTCCAGGCTGTGGCTGATTCCGAGTTAATCCTTTCCAGAATGTCTTAATACCTTTTCTCTGATCTTAGCATGAAGTCAATCTCTGGACAACTTTAACAAAAGTTTTTGTGTTTCTACCTGGTTGCTCTGCTCTTCCTTTCCTCCACTCTAATTCTACCTGAACCAGTGCCACTAATGTTACTTTCCTTTTGCATTTGCACTTTTCTGACTTCATTACGGATTAGATATTACACATCAGACTTCCACTCCTGTTCCAGAAAATGTGCTTTTCCTATCCTTTCCCATCCTTTGCTTTCCTGAACACTCCCTTGACCCAATGGGTCCGTGCATTTGTGCAACACGTGGCTGGGTCGTGGCCCCAAGGTGAGAACGAACCAGGAACCGCTTTCCAGGGAGTCCTGGTGGATGACAAGCTGACCATGAGCCAGCAGGGTGCCCTTGTTGCCAAGAAGGCCAATGGCATCCTGGGGTGCATTAAGAGGAGTGTGGCCAGCAGGTCAAGGGAGGTTCTCCTCCCCCTCTACTCTGCCCTGGTGAGACCCCACCTGGAGCACTGGGTCCAGTTCTGGGCTCCCCAGTTCAAGAAAGATGAGGAACTCCTGGAGAGAGTCCAGAGGAGAGCAACAAGGATGATAAAGGGACTGGAGCATCTCCCCTACGAGGAAAGGCTGAGAGAGTTGGGCTTGTTCAGCCTGGAGAAGAGAAGGCTGAGAGGGGACCTCATCAACACATACAAATATCTTAAGGATGGATGTCATGAGGATGGAGCCAGACTCTTTGCAGTGGTGCCCAGTGCCAGGACAAGGGGCAATGGGTACAAACTGAAACATAGGAGGTTTCAGTTGAATATGAGGAAGAACTTCTTGACTTTGAGGGTGCCCAAGCCCTGGCCCAGGCTGCCCAGGGGGGCTGTGGAGTCTCCTTCTCTGGAGATATTCAAGCCCTGCCTGGATGCAGTCCTGTGTAACATGCTCTAGGAGAGCCTGCTTTAGCAGGGGGGTTGGACTGGATGATCTCCTGAGGTCCCTTCCAACCCTTGCCATTCTGTGATTCTGTTAGCTCAGGAATAGCCAAGCTGACTCAAGGGAGGGCACCAAAATGCGACCACTTTTGAAACCTGCCTGCTGTGAGAACAAGCGCCGTTGCGGGGGGCTGCGGCACGGGCTTGGATGACTTTAGAAGGTGGTACAAAGTCATGTACATCAAATAACGGTCGCAGCAGCGGCGTAATACTATTCAGCAACACGTCCACTTTCCATCAACACGCTATGAATCTCCCTCCTTGCTCCTCTGGCTGACCGAAAGCCCGGCAAGTCTATGGCCCTTTTCCATGGCTTGATTTTCAATTAAGAGATAATGTCAGTGGAAGAGCACAGTTCATCAGATAGCGTTCCCCCGCTGCTGCAGGAGGCAGAGATGTAGCGAGCCGAGGTCAACTACTGAAAAATCTGTGTGCCTGGCTAAAAGATGACATAATACGTTAGGCTAATTTTACCTCATTTCATATTCACATATATCAGTGCAGTTTTTGTTATATACTTATCCTTATGTAAGTTACATCTGTTCTTTTATTCACTCATCCATGTTTGCTCTGCTTTCAGATTTATGAAACAGGCATTCCACTGAGCTCAGCAAATGATGGGCATAATAACTTATCTAAATTGCAAAGTATGTGATGCCCTTGAGGTAAACTCAGATGCGAAGGTTTTATGAAGTGTCTCACACGTGGAAGTGTAGGGAAGTGTTTATTTGCCAACTCTTGTCTATCCTTTGGCTGTTCAGATGATGGTAAGAGGATCCTATGAAACTGCTATGAAAGCCTAGGGGCGAAGCGGAGAAGTAGAACTACATTATTATCTTCACAGGGGAAGCAGAACCATACTGGCACTTGCACTTATTTGGCTCTCCTCTCTTTGGATGTCAAAAGTTGCTGGTTGATAGGCTCTAAAGCATCTATTTATTTAATGAAATGCCTCTCACTGTAACAATATTGCGAGACTTTATTAATGAATTTATTCTTATGAGACAGGAAAGTAATCTCTTTTTATTTTTTTTTTTTTCTCTCTTACAAGACTGCAAAGAAACTAAGGCTCTGTAGAGGAAAGGAGGAGCCTTCGTGCCGTTTCATGTATCTGAGATACTCTAAATCCCTCTGCCTGTCTGTAGCTGCTATAACGTCCTGCAGTGGCCATGCAGGGACCTGGTTCCTTGAGTTACGAAGGGCCAAGCTTTACCACTAGTCCCACCGTTCATGCTCACGGCAGATTTCACATACAACATATGTAACTCTTGTCAGCAAAGAAACTGGGCGATAATGGCCAGACCTGGTCATTATGGTAGCACCTTCCACTTGCTTGAGACCCAGTGCCTGGACCAGGTCTTGTGGGACTGAGTCAACTGATCAGGTTGGTTCCCCTCAAACTCTCTTGGAAGTTTCCTGCTCGTTGCTGCTGAGCCTCGTGCATCAGAGGCCACTGCTCAAACTGCTGGGCTAAGTCACTCTTGTTAAAATAAGAATTTGAATTAAGAAGTGAATTTACAGTTTAAAGCCCGGTAAGCAAAAGTACGTTTCTACCTCTGTTTTCTGGTGAAGGCTTAAGCCTTTTTAGAAGAGGAGGTTTGATGCTCTTTCCCATAGTGTTTCCTATTGACTGCTTTAGGAGGGCTTCCCGTTCATAAGGGTGGCTTCAGGGAAGTCTGCTCTCATGAAACACTGATGGTCTGCTATGAACTACCTTTGCAACTCAACCTATAACACAATTTGGACAGAGCCAGTAGCTTAAAAATAAATAAATAATTAAAAAAAATTCCTAAGCTCTAGTATGGTGCCTTGCATCCTCTGTAAGCCCAGCAGCCTGGCCACCAGCACGTTCAGTTTGAGAATTTCTGACAACTATAAAAAGAAGGAAGGTGGTAAACATTTTTTTTTTAGGAATGCCCATGTTCCTGAAGTAGCCTGGGAGTCAGCCTGTCTGTTAATCGCTTGATAGGTCTTAGACCCAGGGGTGTGTTTCCCCAAATTGCTAACACAAAGCTCACATTTTATTCAAGGGACTGAATGGGAAAGTGTGGGTAAAATCCTGGAGAATGGGGATTTTGGGGGGCTGACCTGGCTCGGTTTTCCTGCCTCTGAGGCATTTTGCTGGGATACCTAGTACATGGGTAAAGCCTCCGGAGGAGGATGGTTCCTGATCTCCCAAGGTAACGTAGGCTGCCCGGGTCAGCTCTCCTTGTGGCTGGAGAGTCCACAGCCCGGTACTCCCGAGAAAGGCATCTTCTGTGCAGTGATGTTTTCTTTTCTCCAGCTAATTACGAGGCCATTTTTCATTTCTTTGTATTTAAAGCTTCCAAAAATAATTAGCCCGTTTGATAAATTAGCTAGCTTAAGAACACAAATTCGTCAGGGAATTGGATGAGCAGCGCCGCGCCCAAACCACTCGAAGCCACACAGATATTTACTGCTTTGTCATTCCTGGAAATTCCAAGTTGCCCAGATTAATTTCAAACTAATTTGATAAGCCCTCCAGTGCGACAAACGGAAAAGTGGTTGGGTGTCAGGCTTTGCGCCCTTCTGTGTCGGATTTCAGCCGGAATGAATTTTTTATGGCTGACTCCGGAATATAAAACTCCAAAAACAGTGGTTTGTAATGGCAATTCTGACAGACCCTTTAACCATTTGGAAAATAGGCGCTGCTATAATTCTGCTGCATTAGAGAAAAAACGTTGAGTGCTTTCATTAGGTGCAACAGCTGTTTCTATTGCAAAAGCCAAACTTCATTGGTGGCAGCGGAGCTGTCAGCTTCCCAGAGTTTTGTGTTTATAGCTGCTGGTATAAACTCCTTTATGTTCTTTTTCGCTTTCCAATATATGTAAATTAATGCAATAGCAAAAAATACAAATAACTACCTTGTAACTAGGTCTGTGTGAGGGTTCTTTGTACCGACAGTCAGCGTCAGGTGAGGAGCGAACGGAGAAATACGGAACTTTTTGAAGTGGCTCTAGCACAGGTGACATGCAGTAATCCGCCCCGTGCCAATCCTTAATCATCAGATTTAATCCTCCTCCTTAGCAATGTGTTAAAGTGCTCTAATTTAGTGTAATATTGTTAATTAGGGCTGCTTTAAAAAAAAAAGAAGAAACCCACACAAACCTAACAAAAATCCATCAGAAACCCCCCGAGCTCCCTGAGAATTTTTTCCTAAGAACAGGTTGAATGTGCTGAAATTAAATTTTGGAAAAAAGTAAAGTATAAAAAAAATTCGACGATGCTTTTCACTTCTTTGTTCTGATATAATATAGAAAAATATTTCTGTATTGCGAAACAGTGAGCTTGGAACAAGATGCCTGGAATCAAGTAGTCATCCGAGTCGTCAAAAAACAAAATGCAAAGCTCTGTTCAAAATGCAAACAAATTTTGAAGCACCACATTTTAAAATGGCAGAGAGCAGATTTTCCTGGCTTCAGTAAATTTTATTCCTGAATATTGAATTATGCACAGATTCCTGTGGCATAACATGGGATACCAGTCCATTTCTAAATGTTAGCTTGATTTCTGTTAAGATTATACTGAAAATAAAAGCATCCAGAGAAACACAAAGGATGTATATCCATACGTAGGAATACACTGACAGAAAATACTTTTCTTTTACTGAATTTGCAGTGAAATATTAGCCACTGCCTGTTGAAATACGTGGGAATCTTTTTGGTACCACCAAGGAAGTTTTAATGAGCGCTATAAATAAATATTTGGCTATCTGTGTACTTGGTCTAACTTTCAGCCGCCACCCTTTACTCAGCAGCCTCTGAGCTGTGGTCGTTCAGAGGTGTGAAAATCGGGCTGGTTATTCAAACACCTAACTGTGGATCAAAATCCTGACTTTTGGAAGAACTTGGGAAAGCTGCCTTTGGTATTTAAGTCCGTTGTCTGAAAATGGGAAGGATAAGTGCTAGAGGAGTACAGGGAATCGGTTATTTGTAATCTATCATTGACTCTTTGCATTCGCCTAGTTAGCAATGTTTATTATATATGGCAGGGAACATGTATGTAACTATATAAATATACATAATTCATGTCATATGTAGGGTTTGGGGTGCAAAAGATTCTTGTACGATCCATAGGCAGGTGTGAGAGATTTAGAGGCTATCCTGGCACAACGTAAAAGCAGAATTAATATTTACGATCATTTATGATGAGCGTTCAAAAGAGATGAAACCCAGTCTGTCTATAATTTGGGACATTTAGGTTTCGGTTACTTTCTGAAAATATTCTGTACTTGGAAAACTTTATTAAGAGCCACTGCTCTGACAGCTAACCGAGGCAATATGCCGCCTCGGACTTTGGGGAGATTGTTTCTGAAATTTTAATTCGCAGCACTTGGAAGTATGGTCCCTGAAAATACCTTGACCCTTCACCCTGTGATTTCTTTCAGACACCTCTGTCTTATTTGCTTATTCTGGTTACACTGGCTCAATGCAGGCAGGGTTTGGGGTTTCAGCATCTGTGAGGTCTGTCTATAAACCCTAAATCCCAAAGAGGGACAATTTCAAATCATAGACTCGTTGAGGTTGGAAAAGCCCTTGAAGATCATCAAGCCCAACTGCTCCCCTACCCCTGCCATCCCACCACTAAACCCTGGCCCCCAGCACCGCCTCTGCCCGTCTGTTAAATCCCCCCAGGGGTGGGGACTCAACCCCTTCCCTGGGCAGCCCCTTCCAGTGCTTGATAGCCCTTGTGGGGAAGGAATTGTTCCTGATGAATCCCCACCAGTGCAGAAATTCAAGCCCTCTGTTCTCCAGCCTCCCACCGCAGCCGCGACCCAGGGTGAGCGTGCGTCTGTCTGGGCTCCGACGGAGCGGCAGGCCGTAGGGTAAGGCCAATGCCTTGAACCATTAGCAACTTCTTCCCTTCCTGGTGATCTGTTGCTATCCTCCTCCTCAGAAACGGCTGAACGTCAATGACACTGAACGCCCAGAGCTGTGATTTGCTCTGGTTTGAAAGGCTTTGTAAAAATGTAAGATACTCCTATTACTTCCCAGCCTGACCTATTATTCATTACATGGGGTCAGCTTCATCTGTACAGAGAACCAACACAAGGCTCCCCGCACTTCACAAATCCTTTAAGAATTAAATTGACCGGTTGCTGTGCAGAGACTCCAGAAAGGCATTTACATCTCTTTTACCTCTCACACCCCCCAAACCCCTTTTTCGCCCCCCCAAGGGCCCCAATTTGCGGGGGTTAATTTTTTTCCCCAAAAACCCCCCCCCCCCCCCCCTCCAATTAGCACCGTACCCCATATGACAAAGATGGAAGTATAATTATCAGCCAAAAATAAGCTAGCTTTTTTTTTTTTTTTTTTTTTGCATTAGATAACCGCATGAGACCATTCCCATGGACAAAGATCAACCGTAGGGGCTAAAGCAAATAATAAATATGTATTTGTGGTTAGTGCCTGAGCACTAACAGAGCTCAAGGCACGCAGTCAGGTTTCAAATGGCACCTACTTTCTTTCCTACCTTTTGAACAGCTAGGACTCAGGTGGACATTTACTCCCCAAGGAACGATATACGCTCCTGCCCTTTGCTGCAGGTTTTTACCTTCTGGATTTTATTCCACACACGTCCTTTATCACTTCTTCTTCCTTCAAGGGTGTCCATGGCATCTGCCATTAGCGACTGCAGCTGTGGCACCAAGATAAAAATTATCAGTGTGGAATTCACACAGAAATAACTTCTCTAAATACACAGATTAAAACCTAATTAAAAAATCATTTGTACGCTGATGATTTTATTACTCATCTTTCACACAATGAGCCCTGCCACCTCATCTTTGCTTCAGCCATTACACTGTGTGATTGTGGGTATAAAATACTTAACAATGGGGAAAAAATCCTCTGGAAAATTTGTATTTAGGCTTATATGTTTTAATGCAGTAAATGTTTACACTTAGTAAAGGAAGACTTGGGTTGTGAAAAAGAAAGGCTCCATATTTCATTCTTTAGCTGTCTGGGATATTCTGTGTTGTACACGAATACTTTTTAGTATTTTCTCCCAAGGCTAATGTATCGTAATTTAAAGCAGCATGTAAAACCTCACAAGAGGACAACACTAAAGCTGAGATGCTTTTACTGTAGCTGGAAGTATCTAGCTCATTTTCCCCGCTTTTACTATCCTTTTTCTTCGGCAAACCCTCCCTTCTCCCCATCATTCAGCATAACAGAGCATAAAAACAAGGCTGACAATTTCTAGTGTAAACTATAAAAGGAAGCTGTGGGAAAATATTTGCTAATCAGTCCTCGGTGTTCATGGGAAGGCTAAAATTCAACTTTGTTGTAGGATCGCTCCACTCCGGTACCCTTCCAGGTTACTCACAGCATTGCCTCACCCCGCACCCTTCCCAAACTCTTGAAAATGGTTCAGTTGCTCTTAATTCAGTAGCAAAGAGTCAAGGGTTGGATCCCGGGTGTCCTCCTGGGCGTAGCTGTTAGCGTCAGTGGAACAAACTGGGAGAAACTTGTGTTTGCCACCTGTGATATTGCTGTGCTCTATTAGGTCTACTCCAAAATGGTTGGTTGGTTCAAGTGAACCCAAACGATAGTTTTTGGGGCATCTTCCCAAATTTGTTACTCGTTACAAGTAATGGGACAGAAAAAGTGTACGCATTTGTAGAGAAATTGTCTTGTCTTTCTGCACCTAGATGGGCACCAGTCTAGTACGAGTACGCAAGGTGATTAAACCTAAACCATCCGTGTTTAGGCTCATCTGCGCAAGATATAAAAACGCTGCCTTGAGATTCATGGAGCAGATCTGTATTTCCTCAAGTTTACCTTTGCATTCAGCTTTTTGAAGTTAAAATCCTGTGTCTGTGTCCCGACACTGGATAAAGGATGCGGGAATCTTCTTTTGAATCTCTAAATAGATTTCCTACGGTGGGCTCCGGCCTCTTTCTCTGCACTTGTGCAGCCATTAAGTGGAATCTTATTGGTCCAAACATTTGATGAAAATTTTTATTTTTTTTTTAAGTTACGCATCAGTATTCATGAAAAATAAACCTGCAAATTCCTGCCTCTGACTTTAATGCGAAAGGAGTCAAGAACCTGTCAGAAATTTTCCATCACAACACTTTTATGACAGATAATCTCCCTCTATGAATCCAGAACAGACAGAGCCCAGAGATTAAGGGTATTAAGGACAGAATGGGCAAAGCACAGATCCTGCGTCAAACCGGGCAGAGGAGGAACCGCTCAGGGGATGGGGAAGATTTCTCCATTGTTTTTCTTGGAGTGATTCTCTCCAAAGATCTGGTCGACCAGCACCCGCGGGGCAGGGACTGGGACATGGGTCTGTCACCTCCAAGGGGTGGCTCCGACAGCCCAACCAAGCTGGAGACCGCGCTGCTTCGGGCAAGAAGTTAAAACCAGAAACCTTCCCAATTAAAGTTTCATGGGTATTGACACACGCTAGTGAAAAGCACCCAGCGTGTGCTCCCATTTTAATTTTTATCACCCAATTTTTTTCACCAGCTCTGTTGGCAAAGGAACTGTGTGTGCTACAAGAGCGGGCAGCTGGCAAAGCACAGTAATTCTCCCAAAGCTGGTCTTTTTTGGAAAATCCCCTCCAAGGAAAAATGCTGCATTTTTAAAAACATCTTGTCCTCATTTGATTTTAAATTGAAATAGATTTCTGCTTTTTAAACAAGCTTTCATCTTGATTTAGGATGTACAAATACGGTGACACTGAAATCACAAACCTTAGAAAGATTTTCTTCAGGGTTTTCCCCCACTTACATTCCACTCTTTAAGCTAACTGAAATCCTTATTTTCCCAGGGTCTGTGAGTAAATACTGATTTAAAAAGGCCTCATTTGAGGTTCTCTGTGCCATAGGTTAAGACTCTACATATTTAGTTACAGGGCGACGTTTACACAGAAGAGTTTATACTTGAAATGCCTTTGGGATCCTTGCTGTATCAGTGCAAATCACACCATTATAAATTCAGTATGTTTTAAACTTTATACAACTTATGCTGTATGTGATAATAAACATTTGGCATCTTTAGCATTTTCTAACTCGCGCAATTTAACTGCCTCGCTTGGTCATAAAGCCTTATCTCAGTTTTGCCAATGTAAAGTCAGAAGGACCTCAGAGGAATTACTTGAAATTTTTAGTAGTACAAGTGAGATTAGAATTTGGCCCCCTCAGTTTTCTTCATGGAAAGAAGTTAGATATCTCTTAGAAGTGTTGCTGAAGAACGAGAAGCACAGGGAGTCAGCGTGGGTGCCGTGATTCTGACCCCAGGGACGTGGGGGGTTGCCTCTGTACAGCCCAGTCCAGCAGAGGTTTCATCCTCATCCGTGAAGATCTAACCATCTTCATCTTGGATGGGTAGGGTGTGCAGACCCAACGATGGTGACACTGTTGAGATGCGGTACGGACACGGTCCCTCCTGGCACAAGAGGAGCCTGTGCCGTGCGGACCGGTGCCACCAGGAGAGGTAAAGCCCGTTAATCACTCCCTGGTGAAGCCACTCTGCAAGTTCTTGCTTACAGCCTCGTGCCTTAACACTGTGGTGCCTGAAGTCTACTAAAATATTCTAGCTACAAAGCAGCCAAGCCTCCATTTGCAGACTCCAGATATATTTTACAGCAGGATGACAGGACAAAGAAAAATAAACGAATGCTGAATTAATACATTCTAATGCTCGGGCCAGGATAGCTGCTAGGAATTTTCTGCCTTTATTCTTTTAAAAAACATTTTTACCTTGGGCTCAATAAACAAAGCGCATGTGTTTTGCTGAAAGATTTACAAACCCTCTCTTAAATCTCCCAGCACGGACCCTCGTTCTGCCCAGTCCTACCCCTAAGAGACTGAGGACCTTTGTCTCGGGTGGCCTGGGGCCTCCTGCAAAAAGCTTTCCAGGGGGGGTCAGGGTTGTGATTACTACATGACAAGATACAGGCAACAGCAGAATAGCCCGCGCCCGACGTGTGATGTACGGAAAATATCGTACCCTAGAGAAACGCCTATCGCTGAAATATGTGCCAATAACCCCAGACCCTTTAGACAGCCCTGAAACGTGAGCCTGCTGAAGTCTAATACCAGAAAACTTGCATCAAAAGGAGAATGTCTTTTAATAACACAGTTTCTTTGCAATGTCGTTTCCCCTTATCTCGAGCCCAGACTTCAAAGCCTGGCAACCACCTCCTGCAGTTGCAGGCCGCTGCTCGTCTTCCCTAAAGCAAGCTGCTGTGAAGCTTTAATTCTACAGAGCTTAGGAGCTTTGCAGGACTGCAAACAAATGTCAAGGGACCAGCTTTGGGAAAACCAAGAGTTTTAGTGAACCGAAGTTGGATCATCAAAATTGGGCTGCATTTAAATGCAGGGACTGTGGAGGGACTTAATTTTTTTTTTTTTTTTCTTTTGCTAGAATGAAATGCTGAAAATTTGCATGTATGTGAGCTCCCTCCTTCCCCCATCAGACAACCCGGCAGCCTCCTGGAAGACCAACCGTACGGTGCTTTCCGATTGCAGGTTATCGATACGCCATCAAGCTATTAATGACTCTCGTCTTGCAACAGCCCTGCTAGCATCACTGCCCTCATTTTCCCAAGGGAAAACAAAAGCACGGAAGCTAGATGGGTTTATTCGGAGACAGGGAGCAAGTCCTAGGTGGAGCCAGGAAAGAAAAATCTCTTCTCTCCTTTCTCCTCAGCTTTAACTAGATCCGGCCTGTTTTGCTGCAGGTGGCTTCTGATGGTAGATGTCTTAAAGTAGCGCGATCTGAATAACTGCAATCATTTTCCCAGACTGATTTGGGGAGGTTTGGGGGAAAAGAAGAGGTTTTAAAAATATGCCTACAGATGAGTCATGCTGGTTCTATAAAAGTCATCCGTGCAGGTGATTAGCTCCTTCTCCGACAAGGCACTGCAGTCGGATTTTAAAACTACTCCAGGTCTGTGCAGTGGAAAAAATGACTTCCCGAACAAATTGCAGCCCGGTGCTCTGCCCCAACCCTTCCCTCCCTGGCTCCCTGCCTCCAAAGGCCAAAACAAGCGTTAGAAATAAATACTTACCAGTTCGGCATCCTGCTGACTGATGTCCTGCAGGTAGGGAATGGTTGCTAGCTCAGCCATCGCTTGATTAATCACTTGGGACTGTTCCTCGACTCTCTGCAAACGGCCGAGGAGGCTGGCGTAATGCAACTTCTCTATCCCACGTGAGCACGCACAGAGATGGTCCTGTTTTCCCAGCAAAAGCGAGTAGGTTAGAGGGAGAGTTGCAGAAAATGCACTTATCTTGGCGTCCTATGCCTTGAGGCTTATCTTTATATTTAGTTGTGCCGGTAATACTGTAAGCAATATGGCATCCAGCACCTTTAAGATAATGCTGTTGACAATCTTTATAGAGGGGGGAAAAAAAAAAGAAAAAAAAAAAAAAAAAAGACTTTCTTGCCATAATCTCTCTAGTAGTACTAGAAAAATAAATATGAAGTCATAATATATGTGAAGGGGAGACAGCAGATAACAAACATGAATACAATTTTCTCATTTGAAGATGGCTTTTCCATAATCCCCTCTGTTAAATATTATCTGACTTTTATGGATTGCTTTTAGAATTTCAGTGGAGAGGTTGAGGAAACTGTGCAGTGTGTCAGCTTCTGGCTCGTCTGCAGACTAGGCAAATCCATAGTTTTCAAATATATAACCTTGAGGGACTAAAACCTGCAGAGGTGGTCTCTGATCCTCCAGGCAGATAGGCACATGGTAAATTTTAAGCATGTGAATACAGAAACTCAGCCAAATGCTTGCATAAAATCTCAGCACCTGCTGAAGTGTTTGATGGATGGCAGCCTTACCGCCGTATTTTCAAAAGTATTCTGATGCCAAAAATGCAAATAAGCACCCTACTGAGATTTTCAAAGGCAATTTGGCCCAGATTCCTGACGAGATGTAGCCGTTGCATATCTGAATGCTCAGCCCTTCCGAGTGAAATTTCCATTCATCTAATCAGGGTTTTGAACGTATTTAAGTGCCTGAGATTCCAAGAATTGGCATCAATTTTCAAAATAATCCCCAGTATTTTTAGTAGACCTTTGTTCTGGCAGTCACATACGGTGGCACGCTGATGCTGCCATTTACATCCACTTCCCGGGAGGTGATTTTAAGTCCAATCGTATATTGAACAGGGTGAAAGGGAAGTTTTAAATGGCATTTATTTTTCAATAAATGGTGTCCTGTTTCTAAAATGAACTTCCCTTGGCAAAAAAACCTTCATCTTTTGGTTTGATGTTGATCTTGGTCTTGCAGAAATTTGTGCTAGGCAAGCATCGAGTGATATCGAAATGACTGTCGATATAGTTCTGGTACCAAGTTTAAGAATTTAATAACAATGCTGTTCTTGCTTTCTCTATACATCCTACAAGAATAATAATGATGGGAAAAGCTTTGTTTTCTTTTAACCCTGGAAAAATACAAATAATCCTGGTATAGTTAATTTTATCCCTTTTAAGATAATACCTAATATAATTATAAAATAGTATAAAATAAAAGATGATGTGCTGGAGACCAATGGCAGGAACGCAGCTATAATCTGGGAGCTCCAGATACGAAAGCAACTGCAAAAGAAAGATCTGAGCCAAGGAACTGGTATTTCCATCAGCTGGAGGAGAGAATCGGGCACGGCAGAGGGACAAGGAGCTCTGGTCAGCAGTTCTCTGGAGTATTGCAGATCGCTCCAGTCAGCTGTGTTTGGAGAGGTTAATTTAAACCCAAGCATCATGGAGCAGAGAAGCCAGCACGGTAGGAGATACCTCTTTTGAGAGAAGTGTGGTTTGATTAGTCTATTAATGAAAATGCCAAGGGCTTATTATTCTTCTCAATAAACATAATGCAGGGCTAAATTCCAAAGAGAGCAAACTGAAAAGGGAAGGAGAGATAAAAGACAATGATAACAGAAGGACCGTTGTGTATAAATAGGTACAAATAAGACTGGGGTGGCAATTAAGCTGCTTATAATTCAGGTTGAAGGTCTGCAGTGTTTCACCAAGAGTAGAAAAGGCTAACTAGTCCTGAGATGGCTTTTACTCTGTTTATGAGTAGGATATTATATGACACAAAGGTGTATAATAGCATGTGTTTTGGCTTGGGGAGCCAGGAGAGCCCTCCAGACCTACCTTCATATGAACTTCTGTTGACCTTCCTTCTTGGAAGTCCAGGACAACCTTCTGACAAACTGTTTTTATCACTTGAAGAGTACTTTTCTGAGGACCTGAGCTATATTAGTAGGAGATAATGACAAAAAACCCCCCAAGATTTCTGTGATCTCTGATATGTGAAATTGTCAGTCCGACACAGTCTAGGTAGCATGGCACTAAAGCAAGGAAAAAAATGGAGCCCCATCTCCACCTGATCATCAGTGTTTGAAAGCCAGAGAGCTGTGTTCCCAGGTAGAGCCATGTGCATTAAAATAAGGAGAAGCAATCAGTTAATGAGAGAGAAAGAGAGCTCTTATCAACATGAAATAGTCTCACAATGTTTTAGATGCAGCAAAAGGTTTTTTCCTGCTATTCTTGAAATCCGCTCAAAACCTTTTTGTGTAAGCACTAAGAAATGAGTAGATTGAGTCATCAGCTAAGAAAAGCAGGTAAAAATCTTCTCTCACCGTGCTGTGTCTGTTGGGGGCTTCTCCAATGATTAAGAAAGTAAAGGCAAAAAGAAAACAATTTTTTCTCTGCTTGACTTTCCAGAAAAATATGAGAGCGTGACACGTAGCTATGGGAAACAAATTGGGCATCTGTGCCAGCATGCACTCTGCGGACAGAGCAATGCGATTTAAGTTTATAGTAGGTTGGAAGTAAATAAATAAATAACCGACAGCAGGGGTTTTTTTGAAGGGATTAGAGGAGGTGGAACATTGTGAGAGGTGGTGTTTCAGTGACAATGAAAAATGCAGAAAGAGAAAGTAAATAACTACTGCTGGCAGGAGAAAAAAAATTCCATGGGGAGCTGAAGCACATGAGGAGAATTACATGAACTAGAGCGGAATTCGAGGGGCTGCGAAGCTGCAGTAAAACATGTAACAGAGAGACCAAGCGATCAGATGAAGGTGAAACCAGCTTAAGTAGGCACAGGGAAGGGTAAGTGAAAAGCAAACTTAAATGGAGGCTTCAGTGGGAAAGAAGTTGGCTCCTTTAGCAAAGAGAAGAGGTGCACGTGTGAGGAACCAGGTAGAAAAGGAACCAGCAAATGTGGTTTGTGGAGTCACAGCTGCATCCTGGTTAGAAATGCAGTAACATATTCCACCAAGAAATGATTAAATTATGGTGCTGTCACTTTCTAGATGGGCCTCACCCCTATTACCTGGTATTCCAAGGAGAATTTAAAGAACAAAGTAAAAATGAGCAATTGATTGGCTTCCTCTTGAGGACTTTATTCTTCGCAGGCAGCCTCGCCTGACCCAGGGGTCCTTCCGAGAGAGCTTTCCCCACAAAACCTTTTGCTGCACGAATTCCCTTTAAACAACAGCAACAAAAAGAGTGTTTTTCTCCAGAGGCACCTTTGAAAACCTTCCTTCTAGGAGAGCAATAAGGTCCTGATGCCTGAGGATCAGCCCTGGGACATCTTCATTCCTCTGTCCTTGGGATGAAAAAGCACCTACGCAAACCAGATCAGCCTGGTCTGGATGGAGCTTTCCCGCTATTGCTAAATAGCCGGAGCGGAGACAGGACAGGCTTTCACTGCAAAAAGGAGCTGGAGAGCATGTGAGAGGAGTGAATCATGTGTCCTTTCATGTATTGAGAATTTTGGGATGATACCCCCACTTTTTGCTTTTCTCTACGCTCAAGAAAGGAGTCATCCGTTATGCCACTTCTATTTATAAATAAAGTTTCATTGCTGAATGCTAGGAGTGCTAAAGAAAAAGAAGTGGCTGGTCAGCCTGGATTTAAAGCAGGATCTGGCACATCCAGTATGTGCAGCCTCTTTAACCATCAGCTTTAAGAGCACCACTTTGCAAAACTCTGGAATGCCCCCCAGTAGTTCTTCTTTTCTCTTGTGGAGCCTTTATTGCTATTTTTCAGCTCAAAATCTGAATGAGGTTATGCCTTGCAAGCGTCGCTGTAGTGTATTGCAATAACAAGTGGAAAAAATCCATCATAATATTTCTTTAATGCCCTTGGTATCCTCCAGAAAATGCTGAAATCTGTACGTAGTAAACACTTTCCCTCTGCTTACAAAACAGACAACGAAACAGTGAGATCTGTACAGGTACCCATCGTGCTGTGAATCCTAGGGTAGGTTTTGTTCACCTTTATAAGATGAGCAGTCTAATAAGCCCCTCTGGCTACTGGTTCTCCTGTTGAGTAGCATCATGTACCACCGATATGGGACCACAGCAGGAGAAAGGCAAATTTGGTGTGTACACAGCAGCAGGAATTGCCCCGGTGAAATCACTTGATGGAATAACCGCTTGTCAGTCCTGGAAATCTTGATGGGAGTATGAGTCGCTGAAGGTACGGCTGATATATAGTTTTTAAGGCACACCCCATAATCTTTGTGCCATGGCAGGTATTTCTGGGTAGGTGAGGTTTCTGGTGTTCCCCCACCAGCAGCAGACGATGCTGCGTGGGGACCGGACTGCGACATCCCCTCTCACGCGCTTCTTGCTTTACGATACACAGATGTCCCCTCCGTTTAAATGGGACTGGCTGTTCTTGATGAAGAAGGGGGAGCAATAGAAAATACTCCGCTTTTTTGACGTTTAACTTCATGTCTGACCAACAGTGGTGCATGTATAAATCGTACGTTTAACTCTAGGCTGTGTAGCTGCAAAACTGAGGTGGAAGAATTGCCTTATCCTAAGTGTTGCCATGGCTTAATAAGGTCTGCTTTAGCACTGAGATGTTTTTGTCAAAAAAAAAAAAAAAAATCTGATTAGAGCAGGCATTTTGGATTGTACGTTGGCATCTGCAAATGAAGAAGAGGTCAGAAAGGAATGTTTGTGCTATTAAAACCAAATATATTTTTTTATCTTCTTAAAGTAAGTTGTAGAGCTAGAGTCTGTATCTGAAGGTTGCCTTCCAGAAGTTTTTAATTCAGTTTGTGTGTGACGGAAAGATGATGGAATCTTATTTCTAGCTTGAGGAAAGTTTTGGAATACTTTCAAGGAAGCAGAAGTGGCCAAATCTCTGCCAGGCCCTTAAAGAGATTTTAATCAGCAGTAGCAGAGCAGTTGTGGCTCTGTGCTTATCTGTATTATCAGGTATAATTGGCTCCTTGGGTCAGAGGTTCTATCTTGCCCGGATCATTCAAGGCTATGAAAACCGAAGGGAAAATGAATATGTTTTCTGCTGATAATGGGTGTGGAATTGGCAGCTGTTTGTTCTAACTCAGCGATAACTTCTTCTGTCTTGGGGCTTTCCTCCTCTCCATTAAAGCTCCCATACTGACCCCCTGTTGGCGGGTTATAAATCTATAGGACCGTGATTCCGGCCCGTTACCCCGTTCTTGGTGGCGCTGGGGTAGCCCTTGCCTGAACCACGTGGACGCTGTGCTGACCTCCTTGGAAAAAATGCAAGTTTGCTGCTGACTTCAGTGGTGCTGGGGTAGCACCCTGTGGTTTTGGGAGCCACCTTCTGTTTCAGAGTGGATATTTAAATGTGTGAGGTGAGGTCTAGAGCTGGTAGAAAATATTACTGAGGAGGAGCAGTGTAAATTCATACAGCTAGTGGGGACTGGCTGGAGCAATCCTAACAGCCTGCTCCGCTCTCATCTCTTACGTGATGAGTTTTTCTTTTCCCTATATCCTGGGTACCAGATACCACATATCTCTGCTTGAACCGTGTGGTCCTGTTCTTCCAAATTCATTTTCAGAATAGGGTAGAATCTGAGAGAGATCTGATTTCAAAGCTTCTTCTCTTCCTGAAACTCTTTAGAAACTGAGTAACTGCAGTAGAGGAATCCCACCTCTCAAAGCTCTATGTTAGACCCACAGAAAGAATTGTGAGGCTGAAAAAAAATTAAAAAATGGGAGTTTTACTGAGGCTTTCAGAAAGACCAGGGTTTTATTCTGTACCCAGTACCCTACCTACCGTCTGTTTATACTTGTAGCTTCTTAAATGTTTGAAGTGCAAGGCACGCAGCAATAACAGGTATTTCACTTGCCCAAAGGTGCCACTTCTATGAGCCAAGAACTTGGGCTTTTGGTCACCCGAAGCCGATAGCACATGGCTTCAGGAAAGAACTGGAAAGCAGCAGCTTTCCCCCAGTTTCCATGGGGGTGTCTGCCCTCCGCCCGCTCCACCTGGAGCCTCACGCCCATGCGGGTGCCCTCGGAGAGCCCATTTTGGCAAAGCACCCAGCACCTTTCCCTCCCACCAGGCCTGTCAGTTCAAGCTCTTACTGTTGTTTCAGCAGCTGCTCTCTGGGAGTAAAGGAGAAATCGCTTCCCCAAATATCTAGCTAATGTTTCTTCCTTGCTAGGGGTTGCTAAGTAGCAGGTTTTGTCCTATCTGGTATCAAAACCTAAGAATATAAATCCTGTGATTTGCTAAGACACCCCTGACGAGGAAATGGCTCTGATTCCTTCAACATACAGCAAACTAAAAAACTGTTATTGCTAGGGAAAAAGCGTTAACATTAGCATTTATAATCTGGGGAGGAGAGGCTTCTTCCACTTATTTTCAGGAGAATAATTTAAGAATTGCATTAAACCAGTCTAGTCT
Organism: Butorides virescens; assembly: GCA_017310255.1. NCBI lineage: Eukaryota > Metazoa > Chordata > Aves > Pelecaniformes > Ardeidae > Butorides > Butorides virescens. Next base: position 136,395 of record JADKXX010008025.1, on the reverse strand, counting down.
ACATGCAAATTTGATTTTTGACCTTTTGTGCTAATCAAAAGCCATGGTGCTAAAAAGCTGTGTACATTATTGCGGAAAGTATGGAGGAGAATTAACTAATATACCTTCAATACGGTCGTAACAGATTTGAAGGTTATTTCACACACTTCACTACAGAGGGATCGGGATCTAAATCACTAGAAATGCTTCAAGTAGCAATTATTAACTCTTGATGGAGATCCTGGTGATACACATAGTATGCTACGGGTATTAAATACTACTAGTGAGTAGTTTTGGTGGTTATGTGAAGTAGGGATATAACATAATAGGCCATAAAGATTTGAGAAAATTGCGTGCAAAGCGATTTTAAAATAAACTGGGTACACTGTTAAATAATTAGGGCTACTTCTTAAAAGTATTTGAACCCCAGCTGAACGCTGCTCCTAATGCAATTCACCGAGCATTTCTGGACAGGGGAGGAGCACGTGCAGAACGAATTGCCCACCAAAGAGCCCACGTCGTTCACACACGCACAGGCTCCTGCTGCCACACAAACCACACACCAGAAAGGGAATTTTATACTCACAGTTAATTTGGTGCTGCTTATAAAATCCATTACTGGCACGATCTTTTTCCCAGTGTTATCCCAATATCTTTTTGTTTCTTCTTTGGTGGGAGGACAGAAAGGTGCTTTCCGGTCTAGGAAATGAAAGCACAAACCCATATACTGTGTTTATTCATATACATTTTCCATAGAGGATCTAGCAGGATGATGGGTAAACTGGAGGAGGATGGGGGGAGCTGTCAGGGCTACCAGCACAGAGAAACAGGTCCAGAGAACCCCCCAATCCCCCTCATTTAGCAGGGATTGTGGAGGTCACCCCATAGCTATTAAGCAAGTTGGCGTACCTGAAAAGATTGGCAGTTTTCTACTTGACCACCTCTCCAAGATTTTTCCAATGTATTTGTTTCTGAAACCCAGAGTCAGTAAGTACTGCTGGGGAGCCGGAGACGGCCACTCAGCCGTCTGTGGCAAGGTGTGAAGTCCATGAGGATCTGCAAGAGGGAAATAAAAATAATTTCCAGTGTCACATTTCTTTTCAGTTGCAAGAGATGTTACTTTTTGGAGGAAAAAGGTGGGAAGTCCAAGGAGGAAAAAGATGGGAAGTCCAAGGAGGAAAAAGATGGGAAGTTCAAGGAGGAGGGCGATGTAATCCAGAAAAGTTGCCAAAACAAAGGGAACCAACCCAACCCATCCAGCTGTAACTACAGTTTGAAATTCCAGACTTTGCAACCTTTTCCATTAACAGCTTAAATTTTGCTGAAGCGTAACATAAATCATGTTCTTCCCATTTATGCGCTTTTCAGGGCTGATCATCCAAAGCATTAATCACTCAACACTTCAGTAACATAACATCCTGATATCTTAACTACCAAAAAAAAAGAAGCTCTTTTGTTGTTCCCTGAATTTATGAGGTTCGATTTCCTACGGGTTTGTGCTTTTGCCATCGCCACCACCATAATCCCAGGCTCCCTGTGTATCCTTTCGGATCCACCCCGCTGGCACGTGGCAGCCTGCGCTGTGGCTTGTCCGGAGTTTGTGACTGCCACTGCCAAAACCTTGTGTTATCAGTTGAGTCGGTCTGCCCCGACCTCAGCGAGGACAGATGCTGAGAGCAAGCGTATAAACCACCTTTGCGTAGGGAACCAGACCAGTCCTGTCCTCCCTTCCCCCTTCCCCTGCAAAAAATAAACCCAGATTGAATGTCAGTGTCACTTTTTGCAAGGGAGTGCTCTGTTTTCAGTGAGCTCCGCTTTTAAGATGCCAGGCTGGGCGGTCACGGTGACAAATGGAGAAGCCAGCTCAGAGCTCTCCGGACTCACCCCGATATAAATCAAAGCGAGTGGACCTGATATTTCCCTTGCAGCATGTTCTGCTTCTGGCGGATTCTCAATTTTGCAACAAACCGCATTGCATACTTGGATTTAAATGTGTCTCTGCTCTTTTTCCTTGGAAAGAAGGAAAACTTTGAAATCAATTCAGTCCTTACGCTCTAGAAGAACTTGGACTAAAATTGGCCAGACGATTGTTACAGAACAGGGAGGTTTTTTAAAATAGCATGTTCGTGAGACGTCTGGTATTTCACACCCACCGGTAAAACGGGGCTTAGCTCATATTTTTAATTTCACCGATATGAGATACAGGCCTGCAGGTGGAATGCTCAGCGGTACCACACCGACAACGAGCTATACATGTTGCTTGGGATGGTTTTTTTTTTTTTTTTTTGGTAGGCAGTGTGATTTTTAGGTCAGATCTGAATGGATAAGTTGAGAAACCCCTACTGGGTTGACTTCAGCTGGCAGTGTTGTGAGTTATCTCAGCACGGGGTCTGGGGAAAGGCGCCGTGTCCCCTCTGCCTGGGAGGGCTTCCAGGACAGAAAGGAGGGGGTCGGGAGAGGTCCTGCCGACGTGAGACCTCCCGCATCGCTCCGTTCTCAAAACCCTGATACCCAGGTGGTTTTTTCTTGGCTGTCTATCCCATTTAATTCCTAGAAACTTCAGCGATCCCAGAACCTGCACTCAGAGAAATCCATGTAAAATTGAAGCAAGTCTTTTAACCAATAGACTTCTGTAAACAAACTTATTTGAGAGCAGAACTGGCTCTATTGAATCTGTTTTATAATTGACTAAAGTACAATAGGACTGGGATCTTTTTACCCTTTTTTTCTTCCCCTTCTTCCTTTTCCTCGTTGGGAGGAGTGAGAAAATGACTGGTGACATTTTCGGAGTCAGAAAACGACTGGTGACACCTTCGGAGTCATTCAGGGATTTATGAACACAAGCTGAGTTTCAGTGCAACACTTGCACGCTTCTGCTGCTTACGTGCGCCTGGAAGTCTCGCCCTTACTGTCAGTTGAGGGGATTATGGGAAATATGAATTTATCTTTTTAAAAATCAGATTCGGGGAGTTTTATTTTATGCTCCTTTTAATGCCAATACTTTTGTCCCTGGAAATTCTCCACAAAGTCACATCAGCAAGTAAACGGTAGACAGGGATTTTACAACCTCCGTGATAGATAAGTCCTCATTTTCCCTCTTCAATCAACCCCAAAGCTACTGCCAGAAACCCAATACATGGGTGGTCTGCAACTTGCAGAATACAACGTAGTTTTATACTGGTTTCCTAAAGGAAAACAAGTTTATCTGTGTTAAATATTTGCAGAGTTTTGTGGTAAACGCTTGGTTTCCTAATTCCTATTTGTCTTTTTCAAATAGATTTTCTTTTCCTCCCCAAAGACACACTGTGTGTTCTTTTGGAAGCCTTGTTTATCCGCAGCGTCCTGGGGCTCAGCCGAGCTGCGAGGACAAAGCCACCACCTCCGACCTGGCGTAACTCTCGCCGGGAGCGGGAGGCAGCTCAGCCTTTTGGGCCGCCCTGCTGGAAGCTGTGGTGAGGGGTGAGCCACGCATCTGCTTTGTGTGATGAAGATAGAGGCTTTCCAGAATTTGACCCGAGAAATGGCCTTTTCCCTTTACGTTTCTCCAACTCAAAGCCAAGCGTTATCAGGGTCAACTGTGTTGCACGTCACCAGGTTAATGACAGCAAGAAATGCCTTTTATCCCTCTGCCTCTCTTTTGCCCAAATGTCATGCCCATTCCTCTTGAAAAAAAGCTGTAGTCACTAGAATTGAAGTGTCTGTTTACCCCAGGAGATGCTACTTGAGTTCACTCTACCGGGAGATGACAACGGGCTTTGCAAAGCCCTTGTTCACTCTGGATCCTACTTGTTTTCAACAGCCTAAAGGAAACCTGGCTATCTGTTCCCATCCCTGCAGCCGGGATGCTCTCAAAGGTGGCAGTCAGTCCCTTAGTGCTCGTAGAAGGGAGGATATTTTTGGAAAGCGAAGGGGATGCAGGGATGACCATCGGTAACTGATGGAAATCCGGGGAGATGGGAACGAACCTGGGTCTCGCTGGCACCACAATACACTGAATAAGAGCTTGGTTGCAATAATGAAATTCAACAACTGAAACGTGAGGCTTCAGGGATAAAAATAATCTTTTTGGAGGTCTGCAGTGTGAGGTCTGTGCTTCACCTGAGTACTGATTTGATTACCTAAATCGTGTGCAATCATAGAGCAAATCTCAGAAGTTAATTCTGCCCCCCCCCCTCAAGCGTAGAAATGTAAAGGCTCGTGCTCCAGACTCTCTCAAACTCTTTTTGCTGGCCATTCACCCAGACAGTAGACGGTGCGTAAGAGCATGTGAAATCTGCTGTTACCTGTATAGATGTGCACCGCGTAATCAGGGTGCTTTTTAGCAAACACGTCCTTTATCTCGTTTCTTTTGTCAGCCTTGACTTCCGTCACAAATGGCGTATACATAACCGAAAAAGATTCTGCTCTGGTGATGGCTTCTTCAATCATCGCCTAAAAAAGGCAAAGTAAAGATACATTTCGTGTCGGTTAATGGCTAGTTACAAAAAAAAAAAAGAAAAAGAAAAATAATTACTTTCAGAGATGATATTTTCCCTTTAGTAATTGCATAGTCATGCAAAGATAACATATTTTGGTCTTGAATATTAATTAGAGGGGAATTTAAATTAGTTCCAGAAAACACTGCCTATCTATACTCAGAAAATCAATTTAATGGAGAAAGAACATTTGTAAACAGTTTTCAGTGCAGCGAGCCTATGTCTTCAATGAGGAGAAAAGTATTAGATAAATTATCTTTTAGATGAAAAGAAAAAGTGATTCTGTGCTCTCTGAAGGTCACGTCTTTCATCTGAGGGTTTTATTCAGTCCTTGGGAGCTGGTTAAACAATACTAAGCATTCATATTACCCCTTGGGTTGGCATGAACCAGACACTGTGCCTATACGGAATATTAGTCTTAAAATATTGCATTTAAACACCATTTGCATTAAGAGTAAAATCCACTCCTGCGCAGAGGGCAACACCAAGCTTCTGAACCTCGTCAGCCCTTAAAAATGACTCGAATGATGCATCGTGCTGGTCTTATGCAGGGAGGGGGATTTCACACTCAGTGGACCCCAATGAACTGGTGCCAAAACTGCCAGGAGGAGCTACCGGCCTGGAAACAGCCTTGCTGGGTGCTCGTACCGATCAGTGCAAGGGAAGTTGAGCTGCAATTCCTCCTGGGTTGCAGTTTGGATAAGACCACGCTCAGCGCCGCTTCGGCTGCATCTGTTGCTAACAAAGATTTTGTCTTCCTGGCATGGCCAGTCCTTCCTGGAAACTGGGGGGCCTGCAAGGCTTCATGAACGGATCTTGGCAGGAGCGTAAACATGGTTAATAGTGACAACGCTAACACAAGGTTAATAGAGATGGCCAGAAAGGCGTGAAGGAAAAGAGACGTTTTTTTTTTAACGGAGCGTATGAATCTCCCAGATCACCTCATACGCTGAAGTGATTCACAGAAAGTATCATTATGGGACTAGCTCGGTGTTTTATTGACAAGTCCTGACTTTTGTTCTCCAGTCTATCCTCCACCGATGTCAAATTATCCAAGACACAGAGTGCCGCCGTGAGTCAGTTGTTCAGCTGGCGACTGCTCCCACCAACCCCCAGCGGAAGGCTGAGAGTGCCAATTAGTTAAGTATATATGTCCTTCTCCTTAATGGCTTTAGACAACAGGCCCTCTGATGTGGTCTTAACGCCAGTTTATTTCCATCCTGTTTATTGGTCTGGGATGTGCAGAAATACCGTAGAAATGCTATAATTGGTTTGAGCAGATATGGGGATAGGCTGCCGTACGTACACCCCGCGTGCTCTTACGCTGAATATTCTGCCTGGATGTCGAGGCTATCACGGGGGATTTGTTTATATTTTAGATGGCTATATTTAGTCAGCCCATTATCCCGCATTTACTGGCATGGAAGCAGTCTGGAGCGGGCAGTATTTAGCCCTGGAAAATTAGCAAGCTTCAAATGTGTGTAATAGTATCATGACCACCCGGGGCAGTAATAACATTCCCCCTCGGTGAGGAGGAGTTCCAGTTTCCACGGGCGCAGCTGTGTTATCCATGGTTAATGCCACAGCTCTGGAAGTATCAGACCAGAAAATAGCAAATGTGTCCTCCTGCCAAGCGCTCGGGGGCCCACGGATGGATCCGCGCCTGTTCGTCCCTGCGGGGATACTTACCAGGCTGCACTGATTTATAGGAAAGTGATTTTAGGATTTCATATTTCTATGGACTTCAATTATCTCGTCGTTCAGGGCTCTTAGAGGATCTGTAGCAAAACAATGGTACCCATCTAGCTTTGCAAGCTGTATTTTTGAAAAAGCAGAGGCCTACTTGTTCAAGTTTTATTGAATGTCAGGTGTAAATATAGGCATGGAATAAGGTCAGCCTTATTTTGTGCGAGACGTTGGGTATTCTGCTTATTTTCTGTAGCTTGGCTGCCGTTTCTTAATCTGGATTAATATGAGCACGTGAATGTGGTTTTGCGTGTATTCCTACGCTTCAGATTTCAAATACATGGAGTAAGGCAGCGAGATGAAAACGTGAGCGGCCGGACCAGATAAACTCTACGGGCATTCTGCCTGTAAAAGTTCATTTTTGGCTTTATCATCCTCAAGAACAGTTCAAAGTCATGCCCGTAATATCTCTGCATTGCCATGTACCCGTGGCTACTCCGCACAGCATGCAAATAGTGACTACTAGCTCAGAGGGCAATAACGGCGAAATGTCAGCCAACGGGGAGAGGAATAGATCCGTAGTGTCTGGTCAATACTGCTACTGAAGGTATTATTATTACCCAAGAGCATTTTTTTTTTTTTTTCTCCAAGCTACTGACCCTGGACGTAGATGCTATTTGTTTTATTATCCTCTTGGATTTTTATGGGGTAAAGTCTTTAAGGATATAAAACTTCAGTCCATAAAAACTTTGGAGGAGAAAACTTTATATGATGAAATCCCGGAGGATTTTTCTGTGCTGAAGGCCGTAGCCGTGGGTGAATATCTGGCAACGTGTCCAGGAAACAGGGATGCCTACAGAACATCATCTGTCATTCTGCACGCCGCGCAGCTACTCGAGGTAGAGTCACGCTGTGGAGAGGATTGCAAGGGCTCCGATGGACTTTCGGGAGAGTCCTTGCAGGGAGGACAGGACAATGTTTTTTCCCATTTGCATGGGTTTTGGTGCCTTTGCTTCTGCAGGGTCCCTTCTGCAATGTCCTCTCAGATACACCAGGGAGGACGTTGCTGTTCTGGGTTTTGGGGTGGAAAGAAGCGTCAGGCTCTTTCGTGAGTATGGGGGTAGCTGCTAAAGTGATAAAGATGATAAAGAAAGATGATTGCTTTTTTTGCGTATCTTGCAAGTGAGCTCTGCAGCAATACCTCATCACATGGTGCTACACTGGAGCCTTCAATTCCAGCAGAGTTAGAAAAAGTTAAGTCCTTGAGATGACCTTAAACTATAAGAAAGAGCTTCTCTAGCCGTGCACAATAATGTAAGGATGATGACTGACATGAGTCCACCAAATTTGGTGGTTTACCTCAGCAGCGGACAAAATCTATTGCTTCAGCAAAGACGCAAGACCTCGCTGACGAAGAGGCTGCAGAGTGATCTGATGGTAGGGAAGATTTCTTTTTGTAGTTATGGGACTGACTCATGCTCTGCTATGTCAGGAGGTTTATATCCCTGTTTTGGAAGTGTGGGGAATCAGTGAAAGTCTGCAGAGAAAACCATCTGGAGACAAAGTGTCTCAGGGAATATTTATATTGTCAGCACTTCTATTAAAATACCAATTAATTCCTTCACGACACGCAAGTGTCACAAGGTTTGAGGGATGAACATCGCTATCACGACAATTAAAAAGCCAAAAGACATTCCTGAGCGACAAACTTGGTTTTGATCAAGTGTTTAAACATGTATTGGACCCAACTCCACATACCGCTCTTCTCTGAGCACCTTGGCTCTGCAAGATCCTTACGTTCTACCATACCTAATGTTGCATTTTGCAGACTTTTTAGTAAAAATTAAACTTTAGCCTAAACAGTCTCATACTGTCCCTTCAACACCCACTAAAATGCTGCTAAGAGCTTGTAAAATGAATAGGTAGATGCACAAGGAACAAAGCTTTCCCGTGCCAACTTTTGATGGCAAATGATATAGCTACTTCCATATTTTTATGAAGCTCTTGCCATTTTGCCTGCTTAGAGCCGACAGAGAAGAAGAAAAATGGCACTGTAGCAAAAAATTCTTCATAGCAGTGACAGTAGCTTTTCCTGCTACAGTCCCTAACCTTAATCCTCTTTAAGTACAGAAAGGTTTAATTTGGAAAATCCAATTATCTTGACATCTAGAATTAGCCAAAAATTTAGATATCTTTCTAGCGCCTTATCTTGCAGCTGCAGTGCACACTCAGCCGCTGTCTCATTTACAGTACAGCAGGAATTGATGCTTTTATTGATGATTTTTATTAATGCAATGATATCAGTCAGGGTAGAGCCATTAGCCTCTTCTATGAACTGCTTCCACTCTTGGGCTGGTAGTTAGAATTATGGGTGCACTGCGGTGCAACCTATGTGCTTTTCTCTATATCTTTCCAACCATAAAGAAGTATCTGGCAGCCCTGCTACGAAGTCTGTTGCTGTTGTGATATGAATATCTTCTCACCAGCGTGATCTTCTTACATCATTTTTATTATTTTTTTTTTTTTTTTTCTGGGGGAAAAATAAGTAGACAGAATGCCAGAGCATATCCTTTTCTCAATATGTTTATGGTCTGAATAAATCACGTATTATACAATAGAGGAGAACTTTCTGCTTATCTGCCATGTAATGCCTGCCCATTAATGTAGGTCACATCAAATATCAGCTTATTTAGGTTCTTAAGTTATTAACGTAGTTAAGTCCCTGCGAGTTATTTTGTATGCAGTATATTTTGAAAGCGGATTTGCAGGGCGCCACAGCGATAGATCCGTGTATTCCGCTGACTTCTGAGAGGCAGCCGTATTGCAGATGGGTTACCTTAGAATTCAAGATCTGTTTGATACTCCAATAAGCATCTCTTTATGTTTGGGGAGAAAAGAAATCCATGCTTTACATCCTTCCAAAGAGATCACTATTCATTAAAGAAGAACCCCGGAATGCAGAGGGTATGGAGGCTGCTCTTAAAACTCCCTGTCCGTGATGCTGGCAGGTGGGAAAGCAGGGACTGAGCACAAATATAGAAATGCAATCCCAGTTTGGGGAAGCTCTCTGCCCCCAAGCCCACCCTCCATTCCCATGAAGTCACGTGGATGGAGAATGCCACCGGCATCCTCAGCTCTTGCTGCCGACTGAGGATCTTACCCTTCCACCTCAGCACAGGGGTAAATGTGACGGGTTTTGGGGTTTCTTTGCGATGGTGGAGCGACTCAATGGAACAGGACATACTTGGTTCGTAGCGCTGATGCAGAGCGTTGACAAGGTGAGCCCCGGTTCCGGCTCAGATTGTGGTTTGTTGTTATGGTTTCTGTACCTCTTCCAGGCGGGAGCTGTAGCACTACAAATCTGCATCGGGGCAGCGAGGTAGTGGATGCAAACGCCAAAGAACCGCCCCCGTGAACAGGCTGGCTACCCTCTACATGAAGCTATTGGCCAAAACCATAGCTTTTAACCAGTTTTGTTAATATTGCCCCTTTCTGAAGGATAAGAGAGTTTTCACGGTGAGAAATACCCTAATTCCAATAAGGCAATTCACTGCGACTGCTCCGCGCCGTGGGACCACCCATCCAACGATGGGAGAAGCCTTCGGCGGGTGTTGGGTCAGTTCCGTGCAGCTCCTGCTGTGTCAGGAATGGGTCACAGTGTGAACAGAAGGGGATTTTTTTTTTTTTTTTTGTGAAAGGGGATTATAAACTGTGCTCAGCTGAACTACTTTGGTAGCCCGGGCTCAGAGAGACGTCTTAACTCAGACAGGCAGAGCTAAAGGTCGAGCATCGCCGAGTGCTTTACGTGAAGATAGTCAGAGCCACCAGCCAACGCTTGGATGCTCCAGGCAAGTTGCTTGAGAGACTGGGAGTGATCCTGGCTAGGAAATACTCCTGGGAGAAATGTGGGATACTTGCTGTAGGGGCTTTTCAGGGCTTTTAGCCCAAAAAAGAGGAGGAAAAAAAAAAAAAAAAGAAAAAGGAAGGAAACTAAAATGCAGGAACTAACTGAAGGAGATGTCGGTCCTTCCTAGCACCGAGCTCAACACATTTTGGGAACTTGTCTTAAATGTGAAGAGATGAATCAGGCAGCCAGCGATGGTGACTGATGTGGTTAGCCTGTAAAATGGACAGCACTGTTCAAAGGGGCAGCGAAAAATCATGCCCGAGCCTTTGCAAGAGCAAACTACTTTATGTGGCTGAATGGCTGCTAATTTAGTAGACGACAAGTTGACTGTATATAGAGATGTTACTGAAAAGTGACTTTATCTGGTTTTGTGTGGTGTCCTGTGTAGTTCTTCAAGAGCAGACGTGTTGATGGGCAGCCACATAACCAGTAATGATCCTGGGAATGGCACAAACTCCTGCCTGTAGCTTCATCTTCCCGAAGAAAGGAGATGGTATTCAAAAAAAGGGAAGATAATGAATGTGTAGCTTCTTAAGGACCTTTGCAACTCAAGGCAACAATAAGGGCCCAAGAACAGCACAAAATGACTGGGTTTTCTATGCTGATTTCCCCGGTTTCTTTTGTAAATCTTAAAGCTCTGTTTTGCAACCCGGTAAAAAGCCAGAATGAATTGAAAATTCTCCTTGTGAAATATGCGCATTGCTTTTGAGCTGCCCTGTAGGGTTTTTTAAATGGCCCGGAGCTTTGCAGGCCAGGTTGTTCCTGTTGAACATCTTTGAGGCATGATTTATGGGTCTCTGTTAACAGTTAAAACTCTAAATGGGTTGGTATTTTGCTTCAAATTGGGATTTCAACAGCTACGAACTACAGCAAAGTAAGTGTTGCCTGTTACATTCAGCTGGTATTAAATAAATCCATCTTTCCTGAATTTAGAGACAATTAATCCATCTGTTTTAATAATTGTGACATTTAAACTAATAACTTCTCTTATCATGTAAATATAAGTATGATTCAAGCAACAATTATTCTACCATGAATGGTCTGGTACCAGAAAAATAAAAGTAGGTAGAAAATATGTGGAGGTAGATGTTATTAAAGAAGAAAGAATACAAGAAAAATGTTAAATTCCTTGGGTTTGTACATGGTGAATTGTTTCTGGAATGGAAATATCAGCAATAACAACAGCAATAACAAGCTCCCAAATCAGTATCAACATGATAGAAACTCTCTGTTATGTTATTTGCCTTCTCAATCCCATTTTCAATTGCTCCATATTTTTACCAATGTACCTGAGAGCAGAATGAAGCTGCTTTTCGCAGCTGAGAGTTATGTCTTACAAACAGTGTATTCCAAAGCCAGACTGGCATACATAGGAAGAGGCCCGTTCTACCCTGAAAAAAATGTTAATAATTTTAACTTTAACAAGTTGCTTCAGCCACGATGCAACAAGAACATAGGAAACCCATGAACTAGTCAGAAGGTGCGCTGAGATCATTTGGGTACCAATGCAGTGTCTTGAGAATGAACCGATCTTCCTGCTTATGGGCCAAAATCTTGTTATTCTTCTAATGTGCAGGACGAGGAGAATCATTATATCCCAATTTTTGCCCAGAAAAAGAAAAGCTCAGCGCTTCAAGGCAAGCGTTGTCCTTCAAAATGGCCGTAGACAGGAAGGAGGATTAACTATTTGGTTTTATGAAGAGGGGTAAGAGAAATAGGATCTCTTTTCTGACATGAGAAAATGAAAAATTAATTCTTAAAGGAGCAACAGGCTCCACAGACCCCTGAGATAATGTGGACTTACGCATCTTAGGCACTTACTTGTGCCTGCACACACAACAGTCACTGACCTCAACAGGATTTTCCCCCAGATTTGCTCAAAGAGGGGACTTTCCTGCAGTGAAGTGCGGCACAGCACGATCTGCTAAAATAGCCTTGAGAATTAATGAGAAATACATTTTCTCGGTGATATGATGACCAGGCTGCCCAGTGAGGCTGCCTGTCAACTCCTATCAGTCATTCCATTAGGAGGATTGCAAAACATCCCTGCCGTTGCCAGCTTGGAAACCTCACGCTCCGTAGCAGGACCCGGGTCAAGCGTGAGCACGCAGGATTGCTGACGGGCCTCGTCACCAGCCGAGGCTGCGGAGGAGCCTTTGGTTACCAAGAGCTTTTTCCTTTAAATTTTCTTGCCTTGGATAGTCACCCTGCAAGGTGTGAGATAAAGCTGAGCTCTAAAGGAGTTGACCGAGTCCATCGCTGTGTAGGTGTTCGGCCACCTTGGAGGGCTGGGTGATCATTTGCTTTTTATTGTGTGATGTCTGTGTTGCTCTGTGCTTGCAACAGCCCAGATATTTGAAACGGAAGCACCTGATGTTCATAACAGCAACGAGAGAGCAAAACAAATGTCTGAATATCCCAACCTGGATAGCCAACGCGTGTGCTACTGGAAGGTTTTTCTGTGACGTTGAGTTCAGCTGACAGAAATGTTCTCAGAAACACAAGTTCGTGAGCTCCGTGTGTGGCAGTCACAGAGCCAGGATGTTCAATGTGCTAAGAGCAGCTCCGTGATGGCTGCAACCTTGGCCAAAACACTGGGGTTCAACTGGAACTAAAGCTAAAAACCTACTTTGCTCCAACGCAGATTAAAGGTCTCCACTCGAGCTGTAGCAAATACATGTTGGCCATGTTGTGGAATTAAGGCTTTTAGTAGAGATGGTTATGGAAGTGTACAGATATGAACCTACAAGCTTTGAAATACCTTCCTGGGGTTCTGCTAGCTTCTGCAACAGAGGTGTTGCTGGTGCAACGGCGCTTAGTGTAGGACTTTGGCTAGATGGGATTGACTTTGGGTATAAGCGCATTATGGATGCTAGAGCCGAACCTTCAGTATAAAATAGGCCACATGGTTTTCACAACGGAATAATGAAAGGAATTAAATTTGTAGCGTGCTAATGAGTTAAGCCTGAGATGTTTATAAATTAGGTGATAAAAGTACTTTAAATGGAGGAAGGACATGGACCTGTTGGAGCGGGGCCAGAGGAGGGCTACAAAAATGCTCCGAGGGCTGGAGCCCCTCTGCTATGGGGCCAGGCTGGGAGAGTTGGGGGTGTTCAGCCTGGAGAAGAGGAGGCTGCGGGCAGAGCTGAGTGTGGCCGGTCAGGGCTTCAAGGGGGCCCAGAGGAAAGGGGGGGACAAGCTTTTTAGTAGGGCCAGCTGGGACAGGACAAGGGGGGATGGTTTTAAACTGAAGCAGGGGAGGTTGAGACTGGATCTAAGGAAGAAATCCTTTCCAATGAGGGTGGTGAAACCCTGTCAGGGGTTGCCCCGAGAGGGGGTGGAGGCCCCATCCCTGGGACCATTCCAGGCCAGGTTGGACGGGGCTGTGAGCAACCTGATGTGGTTCAAGGTGTCCCTGCTCCTGCAGGGGGGTTGGGCTGGGTGGCCTCTAGGGGTCCCTTCCAACCCAAAGCATTCAGTGATTCTATGATAAATGAAGATGGCCGTCCCAGATACTGGTGAAATCAGGCTGTGACTTTCAAGATACTTGCAAAGTTCATGTTTGACAGCACTGGGCATTTTTGACGTTGTAGTATGGGTGTGATACAGTTCCACTCGTGGAATGAAGTATATTGCACAGTTTTTAGCCAGTGGAAATAGTTTACAGAGGTGTGAGTAGAACTGGACAGTTTGGAGAGGGACTCTTTCTATGGGATGAGATATCTCAGGTCTGTTGTTTGCTTTGCTATTACCAGCTGAGGAATTGCATTGCTGACAATAAATGCTAGGGACTTACCTGACTATAGTAATAAGTAGGTTTAAATTTTGTCTTGTCGCTACCGCTCTGCTAATATCTACCATAATACATTTAATAACTTTCACATTATTATTTATTGTGATGAACTCTATTTAACTCGCCTATTTTTAATCTAACAGCCAATACACAAATCATCCAGTGCATCGTCTGTGGTGGGTTATGAAAAAAAGCCCATCCATTTGATTATATCTTAACTTGGAATGTGTATTTTCAATCCATGGAATAAGATATTTGAACAGAGAAAAAGGCCCAACTTACTGCATAATATTATCCATTGCAAATTACTTTTTCACCTCTCATCAGCATTATACCTTTATCTCCAGAGTGGAATGGAAGGCAGGTATTAATATTCAAAACCAACACAGGACATTAGATATTACATATCACTGTACAGAAGATCCAGAAATAGATGATTTACTTTAAAGGGGATAATCAAAGAAAGCTAATCAAAAAGCTAATCAAAAAGAATATTTAAAGTTGCCTTGATCATGATCCATAGGTACATATACAGGGGGAAGATAACAAGTACTAAAGGATGTTTAAGCTTTCCGAGATGAATGCATAATAGAAATTGCTAAGTTTGGACTGGACAAGTAAGATCCCAGCTTGTAAACTGGGGGAAAAACAGGGGACAACGACGTAAGGAATCATCTTTCAGTTGGGTTATGGTAAATATTCTATTATTAAACTGTTTAAATGGGGATTGCCTAACTTTCTCAGAACCAGCCTCTGCTTTCCTCTTTTGGCACTGATGCAGGAAGGTGAGGGTGCAGTTCTGGGGTGTTTTTTATGCAGGAGGTCAGATAATTTGTCAGCATGAGCCCATCTGGCCTTAAAAATCCGACGGTACAAACCTTGAAGCGTGCCTAAAGAGGAGGCACGCAGTCACATGGAACAGATCTCTGCTGAAGAAGAGGAAACATGTAAAAGGTAGTAATGAGGAGAGGAGGATTTGAGGATGTTTTAAGAAGAGTTTTGAAGAAAGAGGGCTCCTGGCAGTTGATGTCTGGGATAGAAGAAGTTCAAAGGGAAGTATAAACCCAAAATCACGAGAAGAAAACCAAAGGAGATACGAGATAAAGACTGCTCTGAGCATGAGGAATACATCAGGAGAGGAAAAACCGGTGATTTAGAAGTAGGATAAATAATAAAGAGCTTTGCAGATGTGAAATAAGGGCCTGAATGTTTTGCAGAAAAGACAACAGCTGAAGGGTTCCAGTGGTCTGCACAATGTTTTGAAGCTGTGAAAGAAGTAGAAGACAGGCTGTGAGGAGGAAAAAGCCTTTTCCAGCAGTTAAAAGACTCATGAAAAGAAGAACCAGAAGTAGTCAATGACGCACCAGCAGATCACATACATGACCCAGTGATCAAAGCAGAGAGTGCCATACCTCATCTAAAAATCTTTCTTTCACGCAAGTAAAGACCAAACCGTCGTGCTCACCGTCTCTTCCCTTCCTCCTCAGAATTTGCTCACGGTTGTGAGCCAACCCTTGCGAGTTCTGGGGCAGAGGAGTAGTTAGCAAGCAAAGCGTGCATCAATAGCTGTTGCTTTGGTTACAAAGGCACATGAGCATGTACAGTCGTGACAAGTTATTTTCAGCTTTACACCGTGAAATAGGGAGAATATTAATAAAAAAAAAAAAAAAGATGATGTTACCTCTGCTTGGTGTCTCTGTGGTGGAAAGTCCCAGTCGCAGTGTCACATCATACTGCATAATGGTTGCTGTGTGCTCTCATGACATTGAAGTCACCCCTGATGCTGAGTGCACAGAACTCATCAGCTTGGGAAGGAAAAGGTTGTTACTGGTGCTGGGGATATATCTTCATGAACAGTGTTTCTTAAGTGCTAGCTATTAACTTGAGTGGGAGCGGTACTGGGCACCCAGCTGCCTCTGCCGCGTGTGTGTCAGCATATAGATACTGCTGAATCCTTAGCCCACGCTAAGGCATACGCACAAAAGGCACAAAATTGCAGAGCAATCTCTGTCTCCCAGTGAAAATCAAGCACGGTGGGGGATCAAACAAATGCTTAGATCTCTACTGACATTTCAAAGCTTCTGCAGGCAAAGATGACAGCAGCTCGGGTTGAGGGGAAAGGCAGAGAAGGCGTGGGAATAGGGCACGAGCAACGTGGTGGTGCCGCTTGGTACCACGAGGGTGCAGGGACGCCCACGCAAGGACTCTCTGTCAGGAAGAGAAATGAACTGTGAGCTCTGGACAGAGCAGGGATGAACCAGAGTCCTACCGTGGCCAAAATAATTTTGTATGGTGACGCTGATATTGTATGATGATGTTAATATTGTATGGTGATGCTGATATCATACGATGATGCTGATATCATATGGTGATGCTGATACTGTATGGTGATGCTGATATCATATGATGATGCTGATATCATATGATGATGCTGATATCGTATGGTGATGCTGATATCGTATGGTGATGCTGATATCGTATGGTGATGCTGATACTGTATGGTGATGCTGATATCGTATGGTGATGCTGATAATTGTATGGTGATGCTAATGGCTGGAAGCAATCCTGTAGCCCCACTTCTGGTCTGGTTCATTCCCACCTTAGCCCAACCACAGCTTCTGATTTAGACTCTGTGACAAAGCATCGTAATGAATCTTGTCCTTCCAGCCACTTTTTGGGCCCCATTACATAGCGGGACACTCTGAACTCCTAGGGGAGAGGACAGCTATGACAGCTCCTCCTTTAAAGGTTTATTCTTTGAAGCTTCATGTCCATGACATCAAGAAGGGAAGTCAATGGATACCAGTGTTAAGAGACAAAAAAAGACATTCCATTCGAAGAAATGACCCCTTCATAAAACCTGTTTGTGAACTCGAGATTTTAAACGAGTCTGACCCAGTGGGAAAAAAAAAATCACACTGTTCTGTACAGAAGAAATTCTCTGCTGGAAAGCATATAAGAAAGTTCACAGGCACTGCAAACACTAGCCCAGTGGGTAATTCTCTGAATGAGATGCACTTTGCACTCACAGCAGTACTGAAATTCAGCAGCTCCCAGGACTGAGATTTATTCAATTTTACCAATAAGAATGCAACTAATAATAGTTTTAAAAAGGAAGAATTTACCGTGTGAGTGAAGGTGAAAGACCAGATTCTGATCTTTATTACTCCGGCTTATGATAGACAGATTTTGCACCGCTTCACATAAAGTGCAGATGTCACAGATGTTCTCACAGGATAAACCCCAAACAAATGGGATCAGAATCAGACTCTGAAATTTAAGCTCAAGGGACATATATTGTTCCTAGTATCGTTAAATTCCTTGTATGGAGAAGGAGGACCTGAGGGCCAGGCCCACTCTGGGAGGCAGAAGGGTCCTCCACCACCGGAGGCCCAAACGCTGCAGTCCCTCTGAAATGCACTTGGGTTGCATCGAAACAGGGGCTGTGAAGGCTGGGACACCACGGGCAGTGATAAGACCCCGCAGCAAAAAGCCTCTCCCAGCAGAGGACCTAGCATCCATTCACCTCCAAGTGCGCGAGGGCTCTCCTCAGAGCCGAAGGGGGTACCCTTAAACTTAAATTTGTGCTGATGTGGCTGAACAGCCATCTCAAATAAGTATCGCTCAAGAGACGAGTCTCATTGAAGTCAATGGTCTACTCCCCACATAAGTAATCTTTGTAGTCCAGGGTCCTACCCAGCCATCCTTCACAGAGCACTTTAGGTTCCTCCGAGACCATTCGTTACAGTCATTTTTTCCTCCCCTTCCGGTTGAGGAGTTTGGAAAGGTGTCAGAGGATTAGTATCATGCAAATTGCGAAAGGAGAGTGTCACTAAAGTAGGAAGACTTCACAAAAAATAGCTTAGGGGACTCTACAGTATCCAGAATTAAATTTTATAGCAGTCCATAAAATTGAAGTATGAGCCAAGGGTTAACAACCTTGAATTTTGCCCTTAAAATTAGTCCAAGAAAATCTACTTCATTATAAATACGGTAGTACTATATAGTGCCCTGTTGATTGATATGCCCAAGAGCTACCTTTGTCGGCAGTTTTTTAAGCAGTAATCCTTCATTTTGGTCTTAATGGTGGGATGGGCACCTCCTTCCTCATTGGGCTATCAATTTTTACCTGCCAATACAGTTTGATGAGCTTGCTTATACGCTGCTCAGTGCCTCCTGTCAGCCAGTACATATAGTCAGCAATCATGGCGCCCCTGATGACAAAAGCAAAATAAATGAGTGTACAGGGAGAGAAGGATGTATGTAGGAGTATTTAAAGGAGGCAGTATTAAAGGAGTGTAACATGGGGTTTGTATCAAGTGATTACACATAACTCTCAGTCTTTGTCCAACTTTAAGACAAGCATTAGTAAACATTTCTTAGCTGGTTAAACGATCTGCAAGCAAACAAGGCTACATTTTCTTTTAATAGCTTTTCCATATTTTAATCCAAGCAAATATTTAATGACTGCTCTACACTATTTTAGCCCGGCTTTTCTTTTCTTTTGCTTTAAAGTTTTTGTGGGTAAAATATCCTATATCTAAGTACCTTTCTTCTAGGACGGCATCAACGCGTATAACACCCCGCAGCTTGACAGACTGCGGCTATCACTTGTCTATGGCAGACTCAGACATAGTTCACCTTTGATTAAACTAGATCTTAAAAATAAAAACCGACCCAACCCCAAAGTAATCAGCTATCTTGCTACCTAATTGAGTATGCTTTAGTACTCCCACTGTCTGTGACAATCATGGCATTATTCTTGCTAGACTGAGGGATATTAAAAAACTATTGTGGAATGGACATTAATGCAGAGTCTTAACAGACTTTAGAAAATCAGTTTGCTTTTATGGCTGCCTCTCCACACTGCTCTCTGTTTCCTTTCCTCTAGAGATTCCAAATCCAATTAAATGTGACTAGATGTAATTCCAAATTGTCACTTCAGTCAATTAAACATATAATAATCTTGTGTACCTAATTACTAGCACCAAAAGTTTATTTGTTGATGTAGTGCTATCAATGTGTACTTCTGCATGTTCTCCTTATCATTGCCTATATATTAATTGTGCTTTGACATTACTGTAAATTGAATTTGAAATTTCCCCCTAGTTAAAAGTGTCTCTCAAACAGTAATCCCAATCCTGTTGTAATACCCTTTCAGAATGTACTTTCCAAGGCTGTATTATGTTCTTAATGAGATATAACCAAAAATACACGGATTTAACAATAAACATTTCAAAGCAGGCCCAGTATCAGGGGGTAACATATTGTTACAAACAGGAGCTGAATCTTCCCTTAGACGTTCTCATACAGCTCCCATTAATTTCACCGGGAGAAAAGCAATTCAGTAGGATCCATGGATTTCTGCATAAGGATTGGATTTAGCCGTAGCTTTATCCAATGCTCATTCAAATCATTGGCAAACATCCTCTTGACTGCACGAGAACAAAGAGCAGTTTCTAATTGAACATCGTTAGCCCAGCTGGCACAGGGTGAACAAAAGATGAAATCCTCATTGCCCTGGAAATCATTGGCGAACCTCTCGTGGACTCCAAATGGTGCCAGGGTTTAATCCCAGGAATGACATATGGATCCTATGGATGAAACCGAGGAGGCGAGCAAAGCATCCAGCACTGCCTGCTTGACCCAACGCCAGCGATGGTTTTGGGGAAAGACTTTCACTGTGCCCTGAGGTGTAAAGGGGAAATAAGCATGCGGCGCAAAAATGAGGGAAGACAAATCTGTCACGTTATTCTGTATCTTTGGTCTGCTAGAGGTGGTCTACAAAGCTTCCAGCTCCCGTGACAACGGCAGTAGCTGGTACTGCAGCCCCTAGCAGGGCATGCAAACGGTGGTGGCCTCCTGCGGCCGCCTTGTCAGAAAGAGAATCATAGAATAGAATAGAATCATAGAATTGCTTTGGTTGGAAAAGCCCTTTAAGATCATCGAGTCCAACCTTTAACCTAACCCTGCCATCCCACCACTAAACCATGTCCCTCAGCACCTCATCCATCCTTCTTTTAAATACCTCCAGGGATGGGGACTCGACCACCTCCCTGGGCAGCCCCTTCCAGAGCCTGACAACCCTCTCAGTGAAGAAGTTTTTCCTAATGTCTAGCCTAAACCTGCCCTGGAAAGAGGAGACTTTCAATCTAAATTTAGAGCAATTCTCAAGCACTAAAACCTTGTCTACTTTGGAGTCAAAGGACATTTGCAAGCGGTCATTTACAGTTTGGGCTCCTATGGGTATAGCGCCCCCCAACTGCTGTCATTTTGAAGGCTAAAATTGGCAAATCCTTAGCGCCAGCATAACCCTGTTGCTGCCTGCTACTGCGGGAGTGCTGCCACGGGTCGGACGCAATCCGTCGGGCGCCGTGCTTTGCCATCCCTTCTGCAGGCCACGGGCTGGTGAAGCGAGGATCCATCCCACCAGCAGGACAACACGACATCCAATTTGTGACCTCCCACTCCTCGGTGGTAGCCAACGCTTTCTTCTCCCGGCGTGGCACTGCGATCAAAGGCGGAGAGGTGTGCAGAGCCCTGGACAAATCTGGAATCAATTCGCAGACAAGTCGCTCCATCTTTCTCTGTTTCTCAGCATCAGCTGTAAAATGCGGACGATCATATTTGACTGATGTACCTATTTGGTGTGCAGGTCCTCCTGGCGCAATCTTTTGCTAATTTGTCGCAGCGTGCTGAGCACGATGCCGCTCTGATGGTGGCAGAGGTCTCCAGGCATCGCTGCACCCCCAGCCTTTCCTCTTTAGTCTTCTTTCTTAATTTGTTCTTATTTAAATAGTAAGAAGCGCACTTAGGTTTCATGCATTCAGGTTTAGTTTTTCAACACCTGCTTTTATCCCTGCTAGATTCCTCCCGTGCTGCCGTGCATTACATCAGGAATGGCAAGGCACATAACATAAAACCCTTCCGACCCTTTCGAGTGCCTCCATCCCAATTTTATTTCTCAGTTCCTTGGCCATCAGGGAGCACACACAGGTCAGGACCGATGCTTGCTACTGTGACCTTGGGGCTTACGAGGGACTTAAAAAATTCAGCTTTCAGAACAAACAGAAGAATTAAGGCTCTATGTGGATGGCCTATATCAACCCCCAAATGTGCTCAAGTCGGAGAGTTTTCTTCTGAAGGCCTCCAAGGCTCAATTCACAGAACCAAAGTGACATATGCAATAGGGAACTGTGAATTTCCAGGCACGGGGACACAGGTGAAATTACGCTGTCTGAATACGGTTACAGGGCTGGGCACTAAAAAATATTTAGGGACCTAAACACTCAGAAACCAAAGGACCGATTGAGATATTTAGGCAGGTTAAAAGCCTGGCTCCCACTGAAATACACGAAGGCATAAAGCACCGAGCTGGGTTCCTGACTCACAATGAGGACCTATCCATGTGGCCCATAAAAATCCAGGTAATAAAGATTTCAGAGCGCATGAGCCACTCTGAAATGAGACTTAAGTAAAATATTATTTAAAGAAATACTATTTATGAAATTATTCTTTAAGAGACTCAGCCAGTGGCCAAACCCATTAACATCTTTTTCTCTCCTCATGTTATCGACCTGGCTGATGTGTGAAGTATATCATGTCAGTATATTACACTATATGTGACTTAGGATGGTACATACACAACCATAGGAGCATTGCAGCGGTATGCAAGGGCCAGAGTAGGTCCTTCTCCCCATCTCCTGCAGTCACAGGTCCTGGGGAAATGGGAGCTCATGAAGAGCTGGATGGAAGAGGTTTCAGTACAGGTCAGCTGGGATCAGCTCTTGCGTCATGTGGACATTTTGGAGCAGTGACGTTGGCCAGCAACAGACCTCGCTCCAAGTTGTACCCTCTGGAGTGGCTACTTAAGAGTTCAACTTTGACCCTTCCGGAGCACAAGGAACACAGGGTACAAAAGCATGGGAAAATAGCTGCCACTTAGACCATGCCATGAGTTTTTTCTGGATTAAATGCCAAGTTTTATTTTTACAGTTTACTCTAATGGTAAAGAACAAAGGTATGTGCATTCTCTTCCTGCTCTGACACAATCACTTCATGCGCTATACAGAAATATCGACCTCGTGTTTACAGAATCATCTGCCAATTTTGAGTTACTAGATGGAAATGAGTCTCATGTGATAGCCCACCAAAGAGCTCTGTTTGACGTGAGAACTGAAGTAGTTCTGACAACACGCCTTCAGGAACACCTTAGAGGATGCTGGAGAAAATGGGACCCTTCCTTCTTTCAAAACATGAGGCTCTATAGTCAAATTTTTTTTTCCCTGATTGCTAGTTTGGGCCAGTATGAGCTTCCATAATGTAACCAAACCCATCCGTGTTACTGCAGTAAGCCCGGATCCAAAGGTGTCTTGCAATATCTGCTCAATCTGGCCACTTGGTGGTGCAGAACAATAAGATATATCTCTGTAAGTGCAAGCAAAGAGCACACCCCAGATCCTAAACTGTTTCCCTCAGCCCATCTCCAGTAGCGCATGGGACCTTTAATAAAAGAGTCAAAGGTAGATTTTGCTGCACGACAGCCACTGACCCCCACAGCCAGCGTACAGCCAAATCTTTCGCAGCGGCCACGCAAGTCTGCGACGAGGAAATGGATGGTCTGGGTCTAAGAAATACGTGGAGTTTTCTGGAATGCAACAAAGTGTTACCTTGCCAAAGATGATGAGGAATTAGCGTTGTTGCTAAATGCTTGTGTGTTCATTTACCGCTGTAAACACTGGGGAAAAAAAAATATGAGGGCAAAGACTCAAGGTCAGCTCCTTGGCTGCTCCCCTTGGGCTGCACGGGAAGGAAAGAAGCCCTGAAGGGGAGAGGAGGATTTCTCTGCAGATGGCAGAGCCTTAGGAAAAATCACAGCCTATGCACGTTAGAGTAACTTTCTCTCTTCCAAGCTATTCAGCCCCAATTGCTGCTAAGATCAGGAGGCTGATAAGTGGCAGAAAATTACCTTTGCTCCCTTCCTCAAGTGATCTCACCTGGCTCTGCAGTAAGTGGTACTAATAGGCGGCCTCGGCCACTGCCACGTGATGCTAGCCCTGTGTGGACCTGCTGCGTGGAAAGGGTAAGTGTGTCTCTATTTTTTTTTCAGTTTATCAGGAACTTTAATATTCCTGATGTAGACACCTGGGTGTTTGAGATTTCCCATGCACTAGTACTGAGTCTGAGAGAGAGAGGATGCGAAATAAGCTCCTTCTCTCTTCTGGATGACCTTTCTTGTTTTCTGCTGAGATTAGAAAAGGAAAATGATGTTTATAACTGGAATAAGTAGGAGGTAGCTATTTTAATGCAATTATCTTATTTGAAAAGTGAAAAAAAATAGTAGCAGTTAATTTTTAAACATCTCCATATATCCTAAATCAATGTAAACTCATTACTTTGAGGTTACAGAGGCTCTTGGAAACCATTAGATGATGAGAGATAAACAGAGCTCCAGAATATTGAGCAGGAATGAAATTACTAATGTCAGGGTTTACCTATATGTTGACTAGTCCCCAAATGGGGCAAAAAGTTATGTTATCTATGCATAATACCTTAATCTTGCTATATTCCTGCAGAGGACTGGCTCAAAATTTGTTTTAAATATTTCACCAGTGAAATTTAAATGCACTGGGAATCTGCTATAAAACTCTTCTGTCCTGCCAAATCCTTCCAGGTTGGTGGTGGGGTATGTTTGCTGTCTTTGCTGACGTTTCTGGATCGCTAGCCCCTGGCTAGAAAGCAGTAATAAGTTTCTTGCAAGGAAAATGGCACCTGTGTTTAGAATACATTTATTATATTTATTATTATCTGTCCCATGGTTGCACGCAGGTAACAACTTTCTGCCTTGTATTGAGATTGCTATGCAGTGATAATGAATATTTCTCATTGAGTGGCAACAGCCACGTAAGGACACGGAGAATGCTTTGGAAATGTGAGCTGAGCAATGCCCTGGGAAAGGATGGGCCTTTTAAAATGACAGGGGATGCTCAAGCAAAGAGGTGGCGAAGCCCAACAAGAGCTTGGGCTCCCCGTGACCTGGTATGAAGCAAGCAGCGGCCAGCACGGATGTGCTGTATGGATTCAAGGCCAGGTTGGATGGGGCTCTGAGCAACCTGATCTGGTTAATGGTGTCCCTGCTCCCTGCAGGGGAGTTGGACTAGATGACCTCTAGGGGTCCCTTCCAACCCAAAACATTCTATGATTCTATGATCCTGGAGGGGTGTGTCGGCTTCGCAGCTGGGCTGTTTGGAGAAGGGATGGGGTAGCAGGGATGGACTGCTCATAGCAGAAGTGCAGTGATGCTTTCGGGGGACGTGGTCCATGCTTATTCTGGCCTCTTGCTGGTTCTTGCTCTGTTCTCTTGTACCTTGTTGTACCTCGTGCTCCCTGGGTTAGGGACATACCTTGTAATGTCAATGTTTGGAGTTATTTCTGGCAGGTGGTGTGGAAAAACTACTATTGAAGGCTGCCTCTTGTGCCTGATGTGACCCTGTCTGAGCGAGCTGTTGTTTGACGCTCGGACAATCTCAAGTGATAAAGGCCGATGTGTGTGGTGCGGAAAGAACGGCTGGTAATTTTAGACACAGCCTAACGTCCTGTGTTGGTGTCAAATTAAAGAATGGGCCACGTGGACTTTGCTTTGGGCTTTGGCTGATCCCAGCACTTGTCGGAGCTGCTTTCCTAGCTCCAATTTCTGAAGCGCTCCTTTCATAGCGTTACTCTGGGGAGGATGGGGTCACAAAAACCGCAGGCGCTCTCGGATGCTTTGGTGTGCGTGGGAAAAACAGATCCATTTTCTTTCCTAGCCCTGGGCAACGTGTCCATCCCCCCGTGCAATGCGCTTGTTGGCGGAGGGGGGGGCCCTGCTCCCCGCCGAGCTGCCCTGACTGCCAAACCCCATCATGGAGCCGTGCTGATGGGGGTAGGGAGGGGTCTGTTGCTATGACAACAGATTGTTTTTCTTTTTATAGAATAGAATTTTTTTTTTCTTATTTCCATTTAGGAAAACTGAAACAATTAGGGTAGAGAAAGAATATAAACTTTCCTCTATTTTTTTCCAAGAGAAAGCCCGGGCGCGATGCAAAGGCGGGTGGCACAGATGCAGGTGCCTGCAAGAGGCAGTCGGCTGGTGACTCCTTGAGCTTGTATCCCCAACCCCAATTCTTTATGTATCTTCCCTTGGTACAACCGTATGCTTTGTAAAACAAAACTGGACGTGCAACCTGACCCAAATTATTCACCTAGCTTTCTCTCAATGCATTTTCAAGTCTGACTAAAAGAGGACACAGACCTGAACTCATAGAGAGGGCTGAGGTTTGCTACTTGCAAGCCTAGCTTGCTTTTCAGCTGATGGGATTATCTAGATGATTATTATTTTTTTTTAATGGGAATGTCAAAAAGCTGAGTCAGCCATACCCCAGCTACAAAGATCCTAAAACTTCTTCCTCCTTAAAGATTGCTTACCCCTACTCTATGCAGTCAGATGAAGATGAGTTGTTTGTTCTGGCAGAGGGACAGACAGTCTGTTTTCCCCTATATGTATACAACTAATTTCAAGTCACTAGTGTTCTAGCTGGTGATAAAAGAGCTATCTTAAGCTTTTCGCAGAACACAGTGACACTGTTAAATCAGCACAGCATTTTGATTAGCAGAAAGATGAGAGCTATGCAGTTTAATGATAAAAAGGGGCAAAATCCCTTCTGTACTTAGAACTCCAGTTTCAAAGCAAATAGGTGGCTGTATTTTTCTGTAAGTTACAGATTTTCACCTTACTGCTGATTCAAGGCTATTCAGGGTCAGCAATAGCCTGCACTATTTGAGTAAAGAAGAAAAATTGCTTTCATGCCTTATTGCTCGTCTGGTCAGACCTTTTCCAGGCAGCTGTGGGGTCACAGCCCGTGGGCTTGGGGGCTTGAAGGATGCACAGGCTCTGATTCCCCTTCCTTCAGGAGCTTCGAGGCTCGCCCTTGGGTACATGTTCCCTTTCTAGCACTCTTGTCCCGGAAAGCAGGGGCCAGTGGTTTGGCTGCTCTGTCTTTAGAGATAGTATGGGCCTCCCAGGTTCTTCTGTGGCTTGCACGTCCCCTTGCACGTACAGGTCCCTTATCTCATCCTTCCCTAAGGCAGCAGTCATGTTGCCAGGAAGGTTGGGTTCTCCTGGGCTTTCTCCAAGAGCATTTTCTCAGTTTTGTGATAGAATTGAGCCCAGGGCCCTTTCCTGAAATTTCCATTTTGGTTACTAAGTGATCTTCAGATCAGCTGTGACCACGTGCCCTTTGGCAGGGTACTTTCCGTAGCTGTTATTGGAGGCTGATCCTAAGCCTAAATGCCTTTTAATGCCTAAAACTTCCTGCTAACTTCCAGACTGAATTTATATATAATGCATTTATGGCCATTTGTTCAAGGGCCAAGATGGCCTCTCAACTGAAATAGGTTTTCTCCCTTCTGAGGTTTAAATCTTTACTGTGTTTGTCAAGAGCGGTCTCCTATCATCAGAGATACCAAAAGAGGAGGAATATATTTACTAGCTGATGGTTGCAGCGCTTTGGAATCCATCATTTGCAGAAGCTGCGACCCCGCAGTGGTGCTTCTGGGGTGGCTTTACAATGCCAGATGGCCTCAGGCTGGACCCTGGATGGTGGCATCCCATCGCAGGGCTGTCCAGAAGGAACCGCTCTGCAGCTGACAGAACTCGGGCGTGATGTGGATATGCCCATATCAGACTCCTGACATTAATTCAGGCATCCTTGCATTTAAGCTGCGTCACAGGCTTATTCTCCTGATCCTGGGCTGAACTAGTGAAAATTACACACCGAGGAACTTGAGAAGCTTAAATTACAGTTGACCCCGCTCTAACCTATGGCTCGCTCTGAACCAAAGGATTTGGTCTGGTACCTCCTCGGAGACAGGATCTCGGGGGATCCCAGCTTGATAGGTAGGCTGAGTTCAATGTGATTCTGCGCGCTGCTTGTGCCAAACAGTAATGGTCACAACCAGCCGCTCCTGTTCGCGTGCCCATGCAGCGTTCGGGGTGTATTTAATGGACCATGCCATAACTTAAAAATCGCATGAGGGGGTGGGAAGGCACGGGGTACTTAAGAGCAGAAAAAGAAATACGGTGACGTTGTTCTTCTGCAAAAAGCCAGCAGAAATGGGTGACAGCTTGTGCTAGCAAACCCCAAGTTTGCATTTCCAGAGCCTGCAGCTGAATGTCTGGATGGCGTGGTCTGTCTGTCACGAGCAGAGCCCATTCCGCACCATTAGCGGGGTTCGACTGCGACCAGTGACTCCAGTGAGATGACAGAAGTAGCGCTAAGCTTAGTTTAACACAATCTGCAGAAGCAGCTCTGCACAGTTGCTATAACACTCTGTTAAACTAGGCTAAACTCTGAATACTGCTATAGTCACTGCTTTTGGAACCACTCTGGATTCAGTCTGTCAGAATGTTCCTCTCCTTTACAAAATACATAATCTCATTTAAAATCATCTAGTTTCCTGAAAGCTACTCAACGTGGGGAAAAAGGCTGACACAGTTCCCTCTTGCCTGCTGATGTAGTAAACTTACTGATTGCTTATCTGCGGTAACACCAACCACGACTTTTTTATTTATTTTTGAAATCATATTTATGAACACCTTCTTGGTTCATACTGTCTTCTCAAATATGGGCATTTATATGTATTGCTGCTTAGGCAAGAGCAGTTTCTGAAAGGGATTTTTTTTTTTTTTTATTATTGTTGTTTATGTTTTTAAAATCTTCAGTGTGATTTCTTCAAGTGGAAAACCCTCTTCCCTGCCCCCAGCATCCCAAACGCTTCCCCTTGCACCACTTCACCTACTTGGATCCTAGTGAATTTGGGGGTTTGGAAGTATCCTGAACAGGGTTCCCCACCCGGCACAAAGCAATATAATCTCCTAACACAGCTCGAAAAATCTCTGGCTGATCAGTGGACCTCAGCTGTTGAGGATTCAGTAAATAATTATTCCTCTCTGAATCAACAACCCCAACAAGAATTTTAGGAAGAAGAAACTGTTATCAGTGAGCTATAAAAGGAGGTCTGGGATCTATCACAGCACTTCAGTGTTTTTCAACAAAATGTTTCCCTTTCTTAGTTTGAAACAGCTTTGTTTGAGAAATGAGCTGTGTTTTCAAAAAAAAAACCCTAACCAAAAGGGGGGGGGTGGGTTTACGGTCAAGTGCATTATTCCAGGTTTATCCGAAATCACGTGTCTAAAGAAATTTGGAAAAACTGTTTCCTCGTCTTGGGGAACCAATTTCTTCTCCTTGCCCTGCCATGTGAAAGCTGGCGGAGGTTACTTTGACGTGATCTCAGTGGCTGTCCTGCGCAAGGAAAAGCACTGGAGTTTTTGTCCCAAGTCTAGCACAGAAAAGTGAAGTTCATCTTCCCAAATCCTCTCTGCAGCTCTGCTTGGATACAGGCATCTGCTGCTCCCTGTATGAACTGTTTTGCTGCTCTTTTCATAGCTTCAGGGCTCCACCACCAGCATCCATCTTAACTGATGAGCAAAGTGACCCTTGCAGCCCCATGCCCGGTTTGCACGGACTCTTCTGCCATTAGTCAGCTGAGGATTTGCGAAATACCTTGTGATATACCTTGTGGTCTTCAGCTGAGCAGTCCTCTGTAAGCATCTACCCGTAGTAGTAGTAGTGACGATACGTAGCCAGTCACCATTGCCGTTCCCCGTGCCCTTCTTTCATTTAAGCATGTTAAAAACTTCTGCTGCATGTTGGAACTTTTAGGTTTTGGCAGTGTTATTGAAAGCACACAAGCAGAGCTTCCTCCTGCAGATTTTTCTTCCTGCCAGCAGTTCCCATTCACACCAGCAAGCTCCTCAGCTGCACGCAGGCTAAATTTTGCAGCATACCACAGTGTACTCGGAGATCTTGGTGGTTTTTTTTTTTTTTTAAATCTTTTTTTTTTTTTCCCCCCCATCCACTCCGAGCTTCTACCCAGGGTTATGGGGAAACCAGGGAGTGGAAGATGCTTGTGTGCATGTAGCTTTTGTGCCAGCGCAGCCCTGGGACCTGACCAGGGCTCACCCCTGTGCCTGAGCACGAGTAAGTCCTCCTACGTGCATTAGCCTAACGGCAACGGGGGACGTGATTGGGATTATTCACGTTACACCAACTGGGAGGATTGGAGCTCTGCTGCATGCGAGATCACATACACGAAGCCAACACAAAGCTCCCACTGATTTTGGAAAAGCCTGGATATAACGTGATATCCTTACTACTGAGAGCTGGAATGGAAAAGATATAGAGGAAACCATCAGCAATCCATGAGCGGCGGTGTACCTTGCAGCTTCCGAGTATCTCTCTAAACACCTGAACACAGCAGCTTGGCGCAGGTGGTTCCGGAAATAGGCTGGGTTCAGAATAATGCTCCTTGAAAAGATAAGAGGTGGACAAGTTTAGGTTTCCAATTCTTAAATCACTAAAAGCTACTAATAATGAAACTGTGACTATGATGCCTACTCTATACACGTTCTATACAATTCAGCACTGTATGTCTCCAATGTTATACAAACCATCGCTTTCTCTTGACAGCTGTGATGTGAACTAGCATTATTAAAATTTTTACTGTGGTTATATCATAAATGTAGTTTCATTAGGGTTTTGTGTATTGTTCTAGAAAAAAGTTCCCGTGGTAATACACTATCTTGCCTCTAGCTTGCAGCTAACGTAAGCAAAACTGCTACAGTACAACTTCTTGTCAAGCCCTGCCTCCACAAACACCAGCAGCAGTTCTCTGACCTGTCTACCTGGGAAAACTGCGCCTCTAGAATGTATTTTGATGTTAGCTTGGAAGATTTTTAAAATACTTTCTGTACAAGTGATAGGTTCTACGTGGGTGGACCTTGGCGTATTTCCTAGACCCTTAACTTTAACAGATGCAATTCCAGGTGTAACAAATTACAGGCTTTAAGTCAATATCAGAACAAGATGGAAGGATAAAAATAGCATAAACTAAGCAGTTGGACTGGAAGGCAGAGCATCCTTCTGATGTGAGCCGCGGGAGGGCAGGAGTGACAGCTCCTTCTACAGCTAATTAGTTCCACTTGTGAGATCTCCAACGAGTGGTCAGCGCTTCTCCCAGGGTTTGGAGAAAAGCTTCATAAGGCATGTTCTGGGATGCAAAATTTTATAAAACATGAGTTTAATGACAAATCTTAAGTATTTAATAGTCATTTATCACATCAACCAAGAGATTAACACTACATCCTACTACAAAGGAAACTTGCAAACTGGCTTTTTTTGATAGCTTTTTGATAGTTTTGGATATCACGCTAGCACTGAATACGATTGCTCTTGTGATTTCAGCCTACTAATAGCCACAGAACCAATCGTTGTCATAACCAAATAATTTATTAAAGGTTATTCATTGTCTTGAAACTAACATAAATACATATGTAAACGCATTCAGCTATAAACTCACATTTATGGAAACACCTGCTGCATTTTAGAAGACCTGTCTTTAGAATAACTGTCTTTTGTCTATATTTTCAGCACTCATGACCTGTGTGTCTGGGGCCTTCAGAAGGCACTTTCAGAATAAGATCCTGAGTGTCCCCAGGATGCTGTAGACTTTTGAATCAAATTCACCCTGCAGGCCCTTTCTCCATGGCATACAGAAGAAGGCCTAAAGCTCTGAATGGTTCCATCTACATTTCCAAGCAATGAGATGTGTTAGGAGTGGATCAGTAGATCAGAGAAGCTAATGTTGAGGCCCCTACATCTATATTGTAGGCAGCTGGGGCTTTTATTTCGGACTAGACTTAGTCTGTTCCCTTAAACATGTACATGTCCCCGTACATGTTGTTGAAAGCTGTCTTGAAGGTCAGCTGTTGGTTTGGATTCCTGTGTCTTCACTAGATGCTACTTATATTTTGCTCACAGTTCACGTGGAACATGTAGGCAGCTTTCTCTGAAATGAATCTGGTTTGTGAGTGCCAAAATTGGTCTGCGAACCCTCTAATGTGCAGAAAATGGAGGAAATTGGGTAAAGTGCATCGCAATCCTGTTATTGCGCCAAACCACAACAGTAAGTTGGGTTGAACCAGAGATGTTTCTGTTCTCCTGGCACAGTAAAGCTTGACTCTGTGTGAGCAGAGCTGCTCTGCTCTCTGGAGATGCAGCTCTACTGAAGACCATCCTTGATGGTCTAGGAACTAGGAACCTTCTCGGAACTATGTTTTCCCAACATTTTAAAAAAATGCGCAGTATTGAGACAAAGCATTATCCTGCAGGAACTCTCCCTCTGGGAAGAAGGTGTGGGGGGAAAACCAGTGACAAATGATATCACCTAACGCAAAGCATTACTGGAGGAAGTACAGGCCCTGGTGACTGGAGGCACATCTAAATATTGAACTAAAATCCAATGTACAAAACAGCACTGGATGTTAAAATTTAGTTGCTCTCAATGGGGGGAAAGAATCACTCTTCTCACTGACAAAAAGGTAATGCCAACAGCAAACGCTGCGGTTCTCAGCCAAATCTGGTTCAGATCCGAAGTTTAGACAATACTGATGGTCACCAAAACTTAATTTAACCAAAACAAAATCATCAGAAGATCAAATACTATCAGTATTTAATGTTTCGATCAAAACAGTAATACCTTACATAGATGACAACTGGTACTTCTGCAAGCTATTTTAAAGGAGATTATTGCTGCTGTAAACTGTAGTCAACAGTTGATAATAGTGATATTGATTTTTTTTTCTTTTTTTTCCCTTCTCCCAGTTATCGGTTCTACCACAGCCGAGCAATAGCACTATGAGGGGGAAAAAAAATTTAAAAATCAATAATTCCCTGGTAGTTAGCAACATATTTTCTGTAAGTCTTTGAGCAGGATGTGCTGTGATAGGCTTATAATAAATATAGAACTGTAGCAGACTTTCAAAGAATTAGATATCAGCTCTCCATTTTCCATCTTGATTTTTTTTTTTTTTTTACTAGTCTCAAAAAGATCAACTGCAGCTCTTGATCTATAAATTCTATACTGAAAAATATTATAGTATGCCCTAGTAGCTTGAGCAAACATCAGAAAGCTACCTTTGACTCCCGGCAGTCTGGTTTGGTGTTGCTAGGCTCTCTGTGGCCGATACACTAGAAATAATTTCTGCTGTGTTACTACTCTACCCAAAAGTAGCGCTTTCCTGTACTGATGCAGCTACAGATTTGTAGCCTTTATGCAGAGCAGCACTAATTTAATGCCAGGTGTGCACAAAAATGGTGCAGAATTTGGCTTTTAAATCTGACCCTGATGTGTTTCAGGTGACTGGTGAAGAAGGGGGGAAAAAAAAAAAAAAGAAAATCGGAAGCAAAGGAATTATACAAACAAAGGTTAAGAGGAAAACCCTAATTTCAGGAAGTTCTCCTTCAAATAAGAGCAGATGGGAGACCCATCTGGCCAGGCAGAAATGTGCCAGGCTGTGCATACTGAGAACAAGTCCGTGCTCCAAGATCCACCTCCAGCCATGAGCAGTCTTGATACTAGGCTGGTTAATCCAGTAATTAATTAGAAGGGATGTGTTTCAAGGGGGAGGCTTGAAAGAAGAATTAGGAAGGGAGGAAGGTGGTGGACACGCTGGCTGCAACACAGTCAGGACAATCTCTGCATGTGGTGGTTTGTGCCACGAGCAGAAGCGTTGGTCCTTTGGCCTCTTTACTCGCGCGCTTCTCAGGGGAGCTTCCCGTAGGAAAAAGTCGCTTCGATAGGAAACGTCTGGAAATGGATAGCTCTTATTTTGCACAGAGAAAACTTCTGATCCGCAAACTGCAAATAAAGTCACTACATCTGAAGATTAAAACTTGTGTTCCTGCCAGGTTTTGCCCCCATCTGTCAAATGACTAGGCTAAAGTAAACTTGAAATAGATTTTCATTTATTTTTCATCTTCACTGTAATCCAAAGACTGCCCTGTTAAAAGCCTTTCGTAAATCATTTGGTCAGTTTTTCTCAACAAACCAGTCCTTAAGTAATGCCGTATATCAGCCTCTTTTTTGACATTTTCATTTTTTTGATCTTGACATCATCTCTTAAAAAATAATACAGTGTTTGTCCTATTATCTTTTTTTTTTAAACTGTGAGGAGGGGGGAAGAAGGCATCGACTCTCTCCCCATCGTAGTGATTGAAGGATGCGAATCAGATGCACGTGTTAGTCCGTGGTTTTCTTTCCAAGTTTTTCTTTCAATCTTACTGCCCGGTGTTAAGAAAACAGGCGTGGCAAGAAATTTGGATTGCCACATCAAAACTGGCTGCTAGAAATCACGTTGCCTTTTCTCTAAGGTGCACCTTCTCGGTTGAATTCCTTCCCAGGTGTAATGGGGATTTAACTGTAATCGGACTGACGTGAAAAAGAGTTTCTGCTACTACCCACCACATCCTTCGTGTTTCGCCTTTATAGGCCAAGAAAAAGTCAATGAGATGATTCTATAGATGAAACAAGTGTGAAAAATACACTTCACCAGTAAAGCAGATAAACTCATTTTTCTTGCTAGTACTGAGACTAAAAGCGCATATGAGAAGTAAAACCTTCATAGAGGTGCGTGAAGTTATTTCTTTAATTAGGATGGCAGAAGATTTTTCATTTTCTTAGTTGTCCATGCCTACCTGTGATAAAGCATGGTCTTCTGGACAAATGCATTCTAATGGTCAATTATAATTAATTGACTATTAAAGAGGAATGATGTGATTTATTGGAAGTAAAAAATCGGTGCTAAAGGAATATGTGCCCCTGGGCAGAGAGATGTAAAGGCAGTGCGCTGTGCTGGTGTGTCCGTGTGTCACTGGTATGGAGTCACTGTACAAATGTGGTCACTGGGGTGTTCTTCACCACAACGTTAAATACAAAATCAGTGCGAGTAATGTGTCAAGTACTATTCAGCAGAACCACGTCTTTGGTTGCTGTGGACTAACACGCTGCTTTTATCTTCGGTGGATGCTGTCAATCAGTGCAGGTGGTGATGCAGCCCCAATATACTTACAGATGAACCTGATAAATCCCATACAATTACACTGAACCTCAACTTTCTTCTTTGTCCTTGTTTCATCTATGTGACAGGTAGCTTATTATCTGCAGTATAGTACTAGTCCTACATCTCTCTGAGCCTGCCATGCTCCGTTCTGTGATCCCAAGGGTTGGTGGAAGAGTTCAGCTCTACGGGAGGCAGTCAAATTCCTGAACCCTCTGGTAGCCAGGAATCCACCTCCTCATATTTTCCTGCAATTTGCATGTGCAGCTGTGATATGGTTTTATTTAAGCTTTATTTAGGGACCTCATGGTGGTACGTTTGCCTGCAGCCAACTTTGTATTCTAAACCACTTCTCCTCCCGGTGCTGTTGTAGGGAACCAAGAGGGATGTGTCTTGGGTACACAAAAGCTTGCGGGCTTTCTCGCCCTAGTGAGTGTTTACCAAAGCTGATGTCCTGAAGAGGAAAAAACCTCCCTGTTGCAACAAGCTGGTGGAAATATTTGGTAGGCTTGTGAAAGCAGGTCGGCAGAAGCACCTTCTCCCAGAGGACAAGAGTGTGGTGGCTTCGGTGCTAGCGGGCATGAATAAACCAGGAGAGAAGGATTTGAGGTGGGGAGAGCCATGCGAAGGGACAATCTGGGGAGGTAGGGCCTTTTTCCTGAGTTGGCTTCGGTCTGTTGGTGGCTGGACAGGTTCGGACCTGTTGGTCCATGGGGAAGTTTTCTTCCTATTGCCACCAAATGCCTGGCTGTGACTGTGCCTACCCTGCCCTGTGCTTGGGGACCTTTTTACCCTGCATGAGTGCTCTGGGTCCTGAAGGAAGGAGTGCCCTTCCCTCCCTGCCCTGGCTGCTATCTTTTTAAAGAAGTGAGATGCAAAATCAGGTAACATCTGTGTTGTACAGAAAAAAGCTGGAGGACAAAGAGGCCAGAACCACTTGGCAGATGTAGCTACAAGAGTAGCTGTACCGAATACTGCTTATAGAGGCAAATCTGGCAGAGACCAGAATGGGTCTCTCTGGTGGTACTCTGATAAATCATTCTGAATTCCTTCTAAATCAACCATCAGCACTGAACCAAACCAACAGCTGCAAGCAAAGACAAAACAGCTTCTATGAAACTTAGGTGGAACGAGGAACAAGACCAAATCCTCTTGTGCTGAAGGAGGACACCTGACTTGTCTTTGTGCACTTGGATTTTTTTTTGAACAACCATTCAGAAATAAATGCAGTTATGGCATCTACGGGTGAGGACCTTCAGTGAACAGAAGAAACCTTCTCATGAAGTTTTCATACTTAAACAGACAGGAAGGGAGGAAGTGTGGGTTCCTAAAAAAGGTTTCACACAACGCCTTTTATCTGTCAGTAAAGTGAAATATAACTGCCATGCTAAAAGGTTTTGCAGCAGCAATTTGCTTTGAATTGCAAGCGTAAAATAAATGTGCTATACAGGTCCCGATTCCTCAGCTGTGAAGGTGGTAAAGAGGAGAATGTTCTCTGGTCCAGAACAAAAAGATATTTGGAAGCTTTGGAACAAGATCTTTCTAAAACATCTTAACACAAGTGGAGATACCCTGCATTCCCTGGCTGGTTTGCATAATTACTGCCTGCTCACTTTCCAGCCGTACAAATACCACCTTCTCGATCACAAAATTTTCTGATGCCATTAGAACTGCTGTCATGTATCTCAACTGTTATAAAACAAGTGTTTCTAGACTTTTCCTTCTATGAGGAACTGTATTTCTTCCAGTGCATGTGTTTTTTCTTTTTTTCCAAATGTGCCTTTCCTAAATAGGATCCCACCACACATTGTATAGAGAGATGTTTCTGCGATATAGCAGCATCAAAGTCAAGGGGAATACAGCCTTTGACCTCAACGGAGGAAGCCTCAGCCCATAAAATAGGAACTATGTCACTGATATTACTAACCTGGAAATAATACATGATTCTGAGTTGACTATCAGAATCCAGAGAAAATACTTTTCATTTAAAAAGTAATAAAAGGTTGAAGTACATAGAAATATTTGAAATGCTGCATGAAAAGGAATTATTTTAAGAGTACTTCTGGTTTATATTATCCAGAGCATCTCAATGGAATAGCTTTGTATTAATAATATCTCATCTATTATGTATATTGCAATATGCCTAACACAATTGCTGAAGTAATTAGATGCTGCTAATTCTTCTCGTTCTTTTTCTTCCCTTTTCTGAGGAGGTAAAGAGATTAGGAGAGTAGTTTAGAGCAAAGTATACGTTACACTACAGACTTCCCACAGATCAGCAGCATCAGCCATTATGTTTCTCATTTTTCTACTTCTACCTAAAAATCTGTGTCCTTCTCAAGCTCTTCTGTCTCCATTTTAATGCCCGCTGACTGCACTGTATCATAGCATCACTGTGTTGTTTATTTTTGATTATTTACTTTTTCACTAGAATTCCATTCTTCAACTTACTTTAATACAGTCCCATTTTAAAGGTGCAAAATAAGGAAGTTAGGGAACGAAGGAGTGTCTGAATATTGAATTTTTAGCGTGAAAATTCTGAATTAATCTGGATTAGAGAATCCTGATTTATCCTGTCTATAATACACTGACCAAGTCTTGAGTGCCTTTTTTTCTGACAGCTATTGCGTAAAGCTTGATGACTAATAATTATCTTAAACCTTTTGTAAGTGTTTGAAAAGTCACTGGGAAAAATGCAGAGGATTTAGAATTAAATCTGTGAGGCTTCACCTGTGTTAGGTTTTTTTTTTTTTCCCTCCCCACTGTGCCTCCATAAGAGATTCCCTCTGTTAAGTCATCACTAAAGCAATCATGTACTACTTAACAGAGGTGCTATTTTCTACTTCATGTGTCTCCCTATGAATTGTGCAAGAGGCATTAGAGAGCCCTGCCTTCCACCGAATGCATAAAAAGGCATAGCAGAAAAAGCTTTCCAGATTTATTACATTCTCTATGCATTGCCTTTCTGGGAGGGAGGGAGAAAATTGGCAGCGGGTCATGCTGCGGAGCAGAGTCTGCAAGGACACAGGAAAATCTTTGCTAACCCCCAAAGATTTTTTTAATAGCTCTGTACAGCAGTCCTCATTATCGTCAACGTATTTTTCAGGCATTACTTAAAGGTGACAGAGAAACATGCCAAAAAAGCCTGATTCTTCTTCCTCCCTTTGGCCCTTACATCTACAACTTCCAGATCGAGGGAAGGGGGGCAGGGTGTGAAGCCCAGGGATGCTCTGGAAGGAGGCAGGTCGCAAACATCCTTCCAGATGGCAATTCCCAACGTACCTCCCGCCACCAGCTGTGGGCTTCCTATGGCACGATGGCAATCCTGCT
The DNA here is from genome assembly GCA_017310255.1 of Butorides virescens. NCBI lineage: Eukaryota > Metazoa > Chordata > Aves > Pelecaniformes > Ardeidae > Butorides > Butorides virescens. The sequence goes on along the minus strand of JADKXX010008025.1, from coordinate 99,232 downwards.
GGGAAGGGGTTTGACTCTCGTTCCCCTGCTGAGGGGTCCTATGGGACCAGCAGCCCCACTGCAGCTGGGCAGGGAGTGATCCAAAGCAGGCAGAAATGAAACAAAATGGGGTTTTGTCACTGGCTGCCAGGTAGAATCATAGAATGTTTTGGGTTGGAAGGGACCACTAGAGGTCATTGAGTCCAACCCCCCTGCAGTCAGCAGGTAGGTGACAACCTTTTCCGTATTTCCTAGTGCTTGATCAATGTACGGGATCTCTATGAACAGCAGTCTTATGTTCAGGCAACTGGATCAAGCCATGTGTCTGTCGTTCCTCAAATCTCATGTGCCACAGGGACGACAGCAGTTGAGAAAGTGTTGGTGCAATGGCAAGAAGCGTACTTCCAATAGAAAGTTTCTCTCTTGTTTTCCCAAGTGCAAATGGCAAGTTGCACGGTGTTGATGTAGATTAATTTTAGCTTGCATGGAGGGAAAAAAGCAAAATAAACAAGGAAACTAAAAGGGAATATAGAGTCTCACTGACAGTGTCATGTATGTCATGTTTTGAAGGATCCTCCATCTTCAATTGTCATGGAGCTCAGCATCGCGCTCTCCAATTTCAAACAAAATTGAAACTTAACAGTTGCTGAGTTGTGTACGTGATGCACCGAGGGTTGTTTTTCCACATGCGACTGCAGCTTTATGGATTTCTCTGTTGGACCAGGCCCTCTGAAGAGCAGGCGTAATTGGGGGACTGCTCTGCTGAAATGCTGTGCTCTGCTTCAAGATTGTTTTCATTTGGGGCAAAAATTCAACCACCGACATTATTAGGCTGAGCAACATAAGGCCTAAGTACTAATCTGAGGTTTCTTAGTCAGTTCTTGACTTCTCAGACCTTCACTGTTTTGCCATCTGCTATAATTGAAAATTGCTTTCTGCAACCAAAGGGAAAATCTAATTTCTCAGCAAGCCATATGGGGTTATTAAGATCATTAAACCCTGGTATGCCATAATGCCTGGGCCAAAAGGACCACAGGGCATGTAAATATTGTGTGATTCATTTTATAGCTTCAGACTGCAAGTTAGGAATTATTTTGATGGCTATCTTATGATGAAAAGTGGTGGTCAAGTAGGTTACTGCAGATGTTGCTTGGTGAGGTCAGTCCATGGCATGTTTGTTCAGAGCTGTGACGGATGAGAAGTGGTTTTAATAGTGTTTGATTGCAAAGGGTAAATCTTTTGTATCAGCCTGACAAATAATCAGAACCCAGCCAGTGTCCTCAATTGTGCCAGTGATGCTAAAGGCAGCCTTAAATTTTGGTATTAAGAAACCAGAGAATACAATTTTGACTCTTTGGGAGGACCTGGACTTGGCTTCTCATACAGGATCTAAAGCTGATGTTATAAATTGTACTCCCTTTCCTTCCTTAAGAACGGGGAAGCTGTTCCCCTGAAGATGCCTGTTCTTGGACACTTTAAAACCAAGCTGCTGGAATTTTCCTCTATTTTCTCTATTTGTCTAGTTGTGGTATTTCATAAGATTTCTTCCTAGCAAACCCTGCTTCTATATATTTGATACAACTATGCGTGAGAATATTAAAGCTGATTTTTGGTTAATAAGGCTTTGGAAATGAAGGCAGGAGCTGTGAAATTTACATGAAATTAAAGAAAGAAGAGTTCAGTAAATGCAAATAAATGCAGAAACGAATATTTTTAATTTGGATTCTTGATTAATGCCCAAGGATTACCAGCAAACCATTACAATGTGGTGATGACATAAAAACTCAATGGGAATAAAAATTCTATATGCACGAGTTAACTGATGGCAGTAAGCTATTTTTAGTAGGAGAGCTTGGAGTAATTTATTTGCACTTTTTTGAAAAATATAGCTATTGATTACATTTCAAGCTTTGTCTTTATGTTAATTATGCCTCAGAATATTTTTTTTTTTTTTTTTTTTTACTGTTAGACTGTTGTATCCATTCCTGCATTTTGCAATGTGACAACCATGGTCAGTAGATTTATTCCCGTTCTGCAAGTTATTAAAAGAATTATGTTGAAAATAGGCATTACTGATTGCCACTTTGCTTTGTGCTATGTAACTAGAGGTGTTAAGAACAAATTGTTATAATTATATATGAAAGGAGAGTGAAGATTATTTTTTTTTTTTTCCCTACTTCAGTTTTCTGGTGATCTCAATCCAACTGCACTTATTTTCTCCGTAGGTCATGGGTTTCTGTAGGTCATGGTTTCTGTTTTAAGACGATTGAAACCAAAGCGTGTCTGAATAGGCTTTATTTTCTGTAACACTGGGGTCAATATATCTTATTATTTTGAAATCTAGATACTTTAAAGGAGGTAAAAAATAAAAAGTTTTTCCTGTTCTAGTTATATTTATAGTGTACTTCCTTACTATGCAGCTTCCTTATCGTAGCGTTCCTGGAAATCACAGTTAGAATAAGAGAGCGATCATTACCATTTTTGCCAAAGTTGGGAGTCCAGTCAAAGTTTATACATTCTTTTTCTTTTCCAACAACTCATGGGCATTCAGGCCCCCAGCCCAGATGGAACCACTTGGAAGGATGCACCCCCGCGATGTGGATAGGCTCCGGGTGGGCATAGCTTTACAGACCAAGAGGGTTTGGGAAAAGGGTGGGGATGTGTGGGGAACAGGAGATGAAAATATTGGCATTAAGTTGGGATTCTCAGACTTCCTGTGACTTTGCATGTAGCTAAATGAACCTGCTGCCATCATGGCATCGCATTTCTATACCAACGCCTTATTCTTCACCGCTGTCTCCCGCGCGTTAGGCACAAGCATGCGCCTCCTCTTCTGTTGTAGCTACTCTTTTGTAGTTACATTCATTTGAGATGATTGTATGGAAAAAATCCTCGCCCTGCGCTAATTGCAGTGTCCATCCTAATACATCTCGTACAAGGGGAAAAAATGAACAGAGACCTCAGTAATGAAGTGTTGCTGGCAGGACATGCACGCGCTTAACAGAAACTATCGTTATGCCTGAATGCTAATTAAAGGCAGCACAAACCCAGCAAAATCCTAACTCATCTGAAACTAATGGGAATTTCATCTCCACCATGTGCAAGTTTTGTTTCTGGCTGCTTTATGCATTGCTGGTGGTGCTGGTCTTTGATGTGGATCACAAGTGAGCCCATGAGGAATTATGTAATGAAAATAATTTGAAGCCATCCTTGACCTAATCTGGCTTGAAAAAGATCAAGAGCTCATAATACCATTACTGTCATATAAGGCTGAGCATGTTTATATTTGTCCAGCTTCAATCTTAAGGGTGCCCTGAACTATGTATGTGACTCACCTGCATATCCTGACCTCCCGTGTTATCGAAGCAGTAAATGTTTGCGTGGCCTTTGTGGCTTGATGTCCCAAATTCTGAGAATTAGTCCAATCTAAAGATCAGTGCCCTGTGTAAGTTGGGTTTTATTGATTCCTCTTTTCTCGTTATTAGACTGATTCTTCCTACACAGGATTTTTCCATGGTCTTTGTTTAATTTTTGATTTCAGTCATAGCGATGTATCTAATCAATATTTATTTTTACCTGTGTGAATGATTCAGAGCATCGTCAGGCTTCCTCAGTTTTAAGTAGCAGGTTACAAGCTTTGTCTCAATAAAACTGGCGATACTGGAAATATCTTCTGGAGATGACTCAAAGGGATCGTCTATAGCAGCACCTTTACTGCAAAGCTGTACAAGAAACAAAAATGTTATTTACTAATGTTGTAATGTACCTTTTGTTGGGTAGAAATGCTTTTTGTAACTGATAATTGGAGAAAACTGACTTCTAAGTAAAAGATACCCTGACTTTAAGTAGAGTTAGCACCACAAAAGCCAGTACAAAGACATGTGAACTTAATATAAAGCTCAGTGTCATCTTCCTGGAAGGGACAGTCAAGAGAGCAGATAATAAGCTAAAAATTAAAAAGCACTGCGAGGAAAGAAACTGTATTTCCCCCCATTTTCAAAAATAAAGGCTTAATTTCAGGCTCCCAAAATCTATGGCTGCCTTCAGGTGGAGGTTGATGGGGGAGATCCAGACAGCTATTTACTGATTTCCGTAAGCCAGTGGTGAGCTCTGCCTCGGGCTCTGCTGCCGTTGTCCCGCGGGCAGGACAGCAGAGAGTGATACAAGGCAAGGAAACCAGAAACTCTTCCCCCTCATTGAATGGGAGGAATTGTCCTTCCAGAAAACTGCTATAGAATGTAAAAAGGATGAGCTCAACCATCTTTCTCCTCTTCTTGAGCCTTGTAGAATTTAGAGAGAAACATCAAATTTCCTGTTTAAAAAAAAAAAATAGTCTTTTCCTAGATGAATAAATTGGCTGCTGTTCACCACGGCCAGTGACTTTCTCATTAAATAATGTTCTGTTTTGTAATGTGCAGCATTGAAATTACATAACCCACAACTCCGTAAAGTTTTGGAGAGTCCTCGGCACTGACAGAGCTGCGATACTGGGCAGGACCACAGTCGGTCCTCAGATCTTCGTTTCAATAATCTATAGGCAACTTGATTTTCGTAATGCCAACGAGTAGTGAAAAATTAGCTTTTAGTTCTTAAGAAAATTCATCTGTAAGCCATTAGATACAACTGTAAACAAATAGATTAAGTCGAAGAGCCTTGTCTTTAAGGACAATGACCATATAGAGGTACTAATGAAAATGCAATTGGATGTCCTTTGCTTGGATAAACATCCCTAACAGGGTTGTTTAGTGTGCAATGATTTCATCCCACTAAGTGACTTCACTGCGAATCAGCTTTAGAAGTAGATTTTTAATGAAGATTAACAAATTAATATTTATCTAAGCAGTGTGCTTAAACTCTTGGATCACCCGGAGATGAGGGCTGAGGACCCTTACGGCACCAAGATGCAACTGCAGCCTAACGTGGATGAGTGCAGCCTCTGCTTTAAATGGGGGATAACCAAGGGACTCCCACTTGGATCTAGTTTTTCCAGTCACCAAAGCTTTAAAATGGAAGGAGGAGGATCTGGCCTGTTCGTCAAGCTCCTCATCACTAATGAGCTTAGTGATAATAATTAGTTTCTTGTGCCTACGGAGTTAAAATCCAGGGGCTGATCTTTTGGAGGTGCAATGTCAACTCAGCAGTTTGAGATCTCTTTAGAAGATTAAATCTGTCAAGAAAAAAAGCTCTTCTGCATACACGTCTTGCTTCCCACGTGTGGATTACAGACCCGCATCCACACTTAGCACCTACAAAGCTAACCCTGTCTTTAAGAATTTTTTGAGCGTTGGTTAGCGATGAGCTCAATTCTTTACAGGCAAGAAGGGTCGTTCAAGAAGGAAGCGTCCCCCTAGTTCAGGTGTGATAAATTTTGGGTTTTTTCTTTCGCATCCCTTCTCTGCTGAGCAAAGTTACACAGTGTATATAATAATACCCATACATTTAAGATTTTCTATCATCTTGTTATCAGTAGAAGTTATAAATCAGCGAATTCATCACTTTTAACTTTGCTCATGGTGCTGTATATATCTGCTGAAGTGTCTCTATGGATAAGACATGCTATACGTAGCTAAAAGACCCAGAGAATTATGTTCACTTCGGTGAACATAAAAGTATCATCAAGTTTTTCTGTAATAACACTTTTCAGCTGAATTGGCCATGCTGTGACCTCTGTTAAATTTACGGGAATGAGAGATTTGAGGCTACTCCCTGGACTTTCAAGTTCTTGAATGATTGTGAGAAGAAAAGAATCATTTAGGGATCCCTTCAGTATAAAGTGCCGCAATTCAGAGTTTCCTCGAGTCTTACTGCTGATATGAAGAGTTATGTTTAGACCTGTGTAACCCCCCAGTTATCTTTGACAAAAACCAAGACATGAGTCTCTGTAAACCATATCTGAACAGATAAGGATGCAGAAAATATGTTTAAATACAGTGAAGATTGGGTTCTGCCAGGTCTTCTCTAAGACATCTCAGAGTAAAAGTTCAAAGAAACGAATAATAACTCAATCTTTAATCTCACAAAATCGGAGTAATGTTTTTAAAGGGATGGGCTCGTGTTTGGGACCATTTAGGCTGCATCCTCTTTACATCCCAAACTCCCTCCTGATTTTTGTGTAGCATTTCTGCAGTGGATCAATGCATGTGAGGTAGACCTCTCCACGCTAGTTCCTTACAAACAGCAGCAACATGCACCAAAAGTAAGATTCAACTTAATTTTACAGAAATGGCTCCTTCTGTACTAAACAGGAAAGTTATGAATATATAAAATAGCCCTCGTGCCCGGTATTAGCGAGATGCACAATTAAATGTCCTCGCTGGTATAAGGGACTTTTGGTAGCAATATAGACACCACTGGAAAAGGTTTCTGTTGGGTGAACCATCTTGGTGCGGCCCAAAAGCACATCATTTTTCCAAGCTGTGATGGAGGTGATACCATTTGTGCCTGCGTCATCGTGCATCCTCCCCCTTTACTATATTTTGCTGGCCTTTCTGATAAAAGGACTTGGCTACGCAGCGGGAGGAGGAGTGTTTCCATGCATCATCCAGTCTGCCACTGAATATTGAGTCTGACTGAGCAATGGTTTTGGGGCATGAGGCAAAGACAGTGCCAGAAAGCACCTGAGAAAGCCCATTTGGGCAAGTTCCCAGGGGAGGAGGAGTTGGGCTGGAAGGAGGCAGCGAGCTGGGGTTTTGCAGCACAGGTGGGGACGTGGAGAAGAGTTCTAGAAAGACTCACATCTGAGTTTCAAAGGGGAAGAGAAAAAGGAAAATTTCCTAGGGATCCAAAGGAGCCTTTGTAGCTACAGATTGTTGTAACTTTGGGAAACCCTGCTGGACTGAGAGCAAGGGAAGAAGAAAGGCTGTGCCATGCACAGGCGTAATGAGCAGGGAGGAGATTTGTTTGCAATTTTCATGTTTCACCTGGTAGAACCGAGTTTTTTTTATCTTGCTGTAGTCTGCAGTCCAATAACGCTACCTTTGAAGATCAAAAGGGCTGTTGGTGTTTTTTGGAGTGCTTTAAGTAAAAGGTAAAAGCAGTTCCATCTCACTCCTCTGAATACCTTGAGGTCTTTTCACAAGGACATTCAAATACAGCTGTGGGCTTGGAGAGGCAGTTACGTTTTGTACCATTGAGGGTTTCTTTTCCAAGAGCTATGTTACAGAATTTTATTTTCATCCCAAACTGGGAAATTTGGGCGTACACCTTACCTAAGACTTTGGTGAGCTTTTGGTCTGCAAAAATCTTGCCAATGTCTTAGAGGCTATGAAATTGAAGCAAATAACACAAAAATTTGAAGCTTTACAGCCAACCTGGGGTTAAAAGCCTGCAATGTACCATTTTATGTCCTTTGCTATAGCTAGCAAATCTAACAGTAATTTTTACTTTCAGACTCAGTCTACCTGAGAGTACCCCTGTCAGTAGTTAGGAATATTTTTCCAGAAATAATATTTAATTAAAAGAAAATCCTGTCGAAGGATACTTATATTTTCATAGGGGCCCTTGCTACGACTGGAGGCCATCGTGCAGGTTTTGTGTATGTGCATCCTTTAGAAGTCTGCTGAGTTATCCCGTTCAAAGCCAAGTCCAAGACCAGGTTGGACGGGACTGTGAGCAACCTGATGTAGTTAAAGGTGTTCCTGCTCCCTGCAGGGGGGTTGGGCTGGGTGACCTCTAGGGGTCCCTTCCAACCCAAAATATCCTGTGATTCTAAAGTGTTATCAGTATATAAATGCATATATAACGCATGAAAGCGTTACCTGCAATTTTTTGTATTAGTGGTGAACTGACCCTAATTATGTTATAGTTTCACTGGTAAAGGAGGTTTCTCTTGCAATGTGTAGGACCCTATAAATACATTGCTGATATCACAGTCATATAAATGCTTGTGATAAAGTACTTTGACAAAGGTCACAGCACAAGTCTGTGCCACGGTGAACTTAGCATAGATCTTGTTGTGGTATTAAGGCTTTAATTCTGGCAGTAGCAAGCAAGGAAATTTTATGAATGAAGACCTCCCAGGCAGTAGCAAATAAGACAAAGAGGAAAAGATCCCCCCCAAACTCACCATGGTTTTGGAAAAAGACCAGTGGAAAGGCTGATTGTTAAGGTAGCTTCCTAGTTAGCATATGTATAATTTGGAAGAATAAAATTAGAGCTCTGGTGATCTGTATGTGCTGTGTTGGAACTGTTTTCAGTGAAAACAACGTGAAAGGTTCACGTGTAGGAAACTGGCAATGGTTTTATTGATCACTACTGTAGGCTTGGCATATGTTGAATTCAGGAGTATGGTTTGCCTTGAAAAATAAGATGCCCAATAGATATCCATCCACGCGTGTGGATATAGATACATATTTGATAGCAAACTTAGCTTGGGAAAACAAATAAATTTGGGTCGAATGGTGTGTGGTAATGAGGTTTTTTGGCAACTTCCCTGAGATTACTTATGCTTTCCTCGGCTAGACTGAAAGGGTTAAGCATTAGTTTGAATACAGCAATAACCTGCTAGCCTTGCTGGAGCTGATTGCTTTGCTCTTACTTAATTTTTCTTTTTTTTTTTTTGTTAGCAGAGGAATGTTTAATCATGCCTCTCTGTTTTAAATATAACTTTCTGGTTTTCCCTGGAGTGATTTTTAGAGTGGCTAATCAGAGGGGCAAACCTGAAAAGGCAAGAAATATTTAATTAGTGTCTTGTCTTCTGACTAGCCAACAGCCCTAACCAGATGCCTTCACTTCAGAGCCATCCAAGTAATCAGCCTGGTAACGTCACTGCATTGCACATCAGGCACCTGGCAAGTTGAACACTAACTGCGGCCCAGAAAATGTCTGCTAAGGAAGGCTACTTCTGAAAATAACTTTCAAAAACCTGATAACGAGCCTCACACAGGGCTGGAAGCAAACCGCTTTTTCTATATTGCACTGTATTCTGGTCCTTACAGCTATTAGGCGCTATAAAAAATACCCCAGGAAACCAGTGTAACAAAGAACCAGTTAATGATGGTTTTGTCTCAGTGGAGAGAAAAAAAAAAGGCAGTATGGAGAATAAAAAGGGTGAGGATTTTCTCTCAATGATATGGTTTCATGCAGTATAACTTCCCAGCTTCTATTCAAAGTCCTACTGACATCTTGGTATGCAATTTCAGTCAGCAGAGCAGGAATTGTATATAAACCCCCTGTCCTTACGGTTAATGAGATTTGTGTAAATAACTTGCTAGAGAACGTATTGAAAATATATCATTCACTGCTGAATATGAATGCAGATGTCAGGTAAGACGAACTAAATTTGCTAGGCCTCCTGCAATGTGCTCTGCAATGGATAATTCAAATAATATGTACGTATGATATTTTTGGCATATAACTGCTCTACGCAGAGTTAGCACTGGATTCTGTAATAGTAACGGGCGTGCAGGACGCGTTTGCTATCTTGGGCACGTTGTTGGTTACACGGTACTGGCTGAGAGCCACATACACCTCAGATATGCTAAGTTATGGGAAATGAGCCTTATTTTTGTCCAGAAAACCACTATTTGCCAGAAAAGCATGGCTCTGGTGAGTATTGACTTTACCAGGTGAACTTAACAGGCTGCTTGCCATCAGCGTGGGCTCCGGTGGGGTGGCATTTTGCCTTCTCTCCCTGCATTTCTTAATGTTTATCTTAAGCCCTGTCTACGTCTAGGCTTAAATTCCTCCTTTGGCTACAACCGGCCCTTTTGCAGGAACCAGAGGTACATGGAAGGGGTTTGGTGACCAGGTGGGGCAGAATGTTCAAGAAGCTCAAACCTAAGTTTTATACTCCCCAAAGGCTGTCAGGGTTTGCGTATCTGTCACTGCTTTGGCCTTTTTTGGAGAAAAAAAGCTCTCTGCAAAAAATGCGATTTCAAATTCAGAGGATACAGCGTCTTAGTTTGTGCTCATTTCTAGGTGGATGCGGCTTTATAAAAATAAGCCTGACGTGAATCTTTCCCTCCCACAGAAGCTAACGATGTTCCCTGCAGCACTCCAAAGCCCAACTCATTCCTGTTTATTGGCCCAACATCAGATAAAGGCTTTACCTGCCCCCAGTGCAAACTTAGGGGTCTTTCTCATGTTGTCAATTATTTGCTTCGGAAGCATTAAATCAGGAACACAGGTTTTAGGAAAATATCAACCATTTGACTTCAGCTTAATCTGTGTGCTGAGCTACAAACCTGTGCCACTCATTACCAATCCCTATTTTATGGAGCGTTCCCCTTATCGGTACTGCAAGGGTGAGAGGAGTAGTCACAGAAGCAAAAAAAAAAAAACACAAAAAACCCCAAAAAAACCAAACCAAAAAACCCAAACAAACCAAAAAACCAACCCCAAAGCTCTCTAATGAAACACATATTGTGGAATCAATATGCCACAATAGTTTCTGAGGAACTTTATATTCTGTGCACCATACTGAAATCTCCTTTATAGATTGCCTTTGTAATACAAAATTTGTCAGTCCTCCACTGTGAGTCTGTCCAAGATCAAACCAAACCCAGGCTGGTGTTAAATACTGCATGTGAAAACCAAACAATCAGGCAAAAGTCAAAGCTGATACCAGTACCTCCTCTTGATAGGGCTGTAGCTCAAAATGCCTATTGGACTTTGAAGCAGGAGCATCAGTCTGATAGCGTTCACGGGGGGAGCTGGCCAAAATGAATGTTTTTTTTGGAGGCAACTGTCAGCTGGTGTGATGTGACTATATTGTAGCAAGATTTTGAGAGCTGTCATGATTGCTTGGAAAAAGCAATATAATTTCAGGCCAACTAATTTAATCCCTTTGATGCCAAGAGATTTGCTACTGCTAAGTCCAAACACAGAGATATCTCACCAGCGCTTTTATTAAGGCAAACTATGTGAAAGGTTCGCTCCGTTTTGATGGACAGGATTATTAGGGGAAAGCAATAATTTGCTGAAGCCTTATTTTATGCCATCTCTGGATATGACATTAAGGTTAGCTGCAAGGCCAGCTCTCCCCTCTCTCAGGGTGGCGTGGATTTGGTGAACTCCACCAGGAATCCTCTCGACAGTATTGTCGGTGTTAGGAACACATACCCATGCCTCAGGAATAAACAGAAATAGAGCTCTTCCCTGAAGTAACCTAACCAGAATTCATTCCCCCCTACTTTTTTATTGTTTGGTTCACCTCTGTAAAGCTTTTCAGCATTTATATTCATTTTACACTGTCAAAAGCTGAACAGGAGTAAGATAACAAATGGTTCTGGTAGCAGCTGTCACCACCTACTGTCTGTGTATGCCTGTGTGAATCTCTAAATGGAAATAAAGTACTTTAATAACACATTTTCTCTAAACTGTCCTCATGGATAAAGTTACTCTCAAATCAGTCCATGAACACTTTCCAATTCGGTGCCCACTTCAGCCTGCATCTCCGTCTCCTCTGCAGAGGCTATGTAGCTATGCAGCAGGATGATTTAAAGAGGTTTCAGACAGAAAATTCTTTAACAGCACACCTTCTGCGATCGCCGCTTGCCTGTGTGAGCTGCTTTTGGCGTTTGAGCTGTCTCCTCACTTGCCTAATCTTCTCCCTATAAATTAAGCCCGTCGTCATTGCATTTTTGTGCTGCGCTGGCTCTAGCCAGGAAGCACCTAGAGCCACAAATTAAACACGAATTGCTCTGCCCTCCCTGTTCCTGTAAGATACCTTCCAGGAGCAGATGGCAGCTGAGAGGATAAATATCTCCAATTTCTTAGGGCCCTGAACATGAGAGAAACTCCACTTTGAGAGTGGCTTGAAGGCATCGCTTTACACCAAGAGATGTGAGGTTGCAGCGCAGATTGGGGTTTCTCTGCTCTTGGGTATCACGGTGCTTGTGATACGCGTAGGGAGCTGGGGGCTTCAGGCACCTAAAGATTTTTTGGCTGCCCAGCTTTTGGGGAAGCTCTTTATGGATCCAGCCATGCCCTGAGCCACTCATGACGCTGAGTGTTGAGCAAAAGTCCGAGCCCATGTCTTTCAAGATGGGCTGGTGCCTCATCCAAGGCTGTCCCAAGTCTTTTTTTTTTCCTCTTTGTTTTTTCTCCTTGTGTTACCTACTGAGGAATCTACTACAGGGACCTTGTCTCCGTTTCGCAGGGGTTGTAAACCACGTGGCTTGCACGTGGTCAGGTCAGCGAGGCTTTTGACTGTAAGCGACAAGTGGTGGGCGATTATTATTTTTAATCAAATATTATCCTGCTTAACATTTACAAAGGGTGGAGAAAATATTTGGTGCTTTTAAGCACCTGTCACCTCCAGGTAGATAATTAATAGGATGTGAGGAAGCCAATTAGAGTTAATTAGAAATTGACTTATCTGCTTTGGCACCAAAATGATTGGAAAATACGGTCTACCCTTTCTGGAATAGGGATTTTGCTCTTGTACACACACATACAAGTGAGGAAATACATTGTTTTAGGGTCAATACATCGTATTCCTTTGAGGGGAAAAAAGCACTTTATAAGCCAGATACGTAACAGCAGTTCAGGCAAGAAGAACGGGGACACGGATCCTTACAGACAAATAGCTGTGCAGTTCCTCAGGTTTATTTCATGGTGATGGGCATGCTGGAAATGTCTAGAAGATTAATAGATTCAAAATCAGTGATCAAAAAATGGGAGCGTGTCCAAATGGATCATTATAACAGATTCCCACCTCTATCCCACAAGCCAGATTTGAGCCATCTGTAAGCCTCACATTCCTGGTCTAAAATCTTCTGCAGCCATAAAAGACAATCAGTGGGGGAAAAAAAAAAATCAGTTTCTTGGCTTTGCAGCCTAAAAATATAGTGATGGGACTATAGGGAGAGGAAAAACTGCTGCTTATCAGGGATTTTTGTATGTGTGTGTGTGTTGTGTTTTTTTTTTTTTTTTAAGCAAGTTAAATGGGTAGGCCATATTTAGGAACATACTTTGTTATTGGAGCTTAAAAGAGTATTTCTAGGGAGTGAAGTTGGCATCTCACACTCGGGCTTTGGGGGATCAGTGTCTACCGTCTTTGATGTTCTCTGCCCAAGAAGTTTCTAGAGAACCCACGCTGATGAGAAGGAGAGATAATTTATGAGTCTAATTTTTTTACCTCCAGAAAGTTAGTGTTAAATCTTTAGCCTCTCACATGCTTTCCCTTGAGGACTTTCATGGTGTTAAACTGTGCCTAGTCCTTGCACAACTTTTCTTGGTGAGAAGGGATAGGGAAAACTATACGAAGTCCTATTTTCTACCCCTTTCATTCCAGTGGATGACCAGTAATCCCAGTCACCGTGCTCCATAAAGCAAGGGATTACACATTGCTATATGCTGATGGCTTCTTGGACCTCAAGAAGAGGCAATGTTGGGGGAGGGAGGGTGAAATGTGGCTGTGCCCTAGGCTTTCTGCAGCAGCCAGCACTGATCCAATGGTCACAACAAGGAGCACATCCAAACACCCTACTCCTGCCCTGCTCCCAAGGCTGCCCTTGCAGCAACGCCTCTCGGAAAGCTGCCTGTGCTTTTCTAATGTGCTCTACCAGTGGCTAGACTGCTTAGGATGAACCTCTTTTCATGTAGGTATTTACAGAGGAAATACTCATTTTTTTTTGCTTCTTTTATTCCAAAATTGATGGAAGGCGTGGTTGAACCACGCTGCCTAACTCTATATTGGCATGTAATTATGTCCACGAGGCACCGGTGCCATAGCCACTTTCAAAACATTTGCTCTTTGCAGATATTGTTGCCTGGAAGAGGGAGCGTGGTCTCGACAAAACCTTCTCTGCAAGCAGTGAATCACAAGGCAATGAACCACAGGAAAGGTTAATCTAAAAACCCAAGGTGCGCAAAAAAGATGTCACGAATGTTTATCTCCCTGCCATAGGAGCGGTGCCCATTATAGCCATCTGTGGAAAATGGAGATATTCCAGCTTGTGGAAGGCACCACAACAGCCCTCTGGTGAATTAATCACACGCTGTTGGAGGCCTTCACCTCACACGTGGGATGCATTTCGTGTCGCTGAGATATTCTACGCCGAAAGCTGTGCGCTGAGATACTGGGGGCTTCTTTCCGTGCACAGCAGTCATGAACCTTTCCCATTTATTTTTTTAGTCGTGGGGGAGGATTATTTTCAGAACAACAGGGTCTGAAATTTAAATTTGGGCAGGTTTTAAACAGGCTGATGTTTCTGAAGTCTTTTATGCTCTCTGATATTAGGAGATTAGTCTGAGACAAGATCTTTCAATCCTCGTAATGGTTTAATGTTATTTTGTAGCTAAGCTGTTAATAATTGGCTAGAGATTTTATAGATATACGTGTATGGTTTCCACTGAGGTTTTAAGCTAAAGAGTGATTTCTCATACCCTCCATATCCCAGTCCAGATGTTCAAATCCCATTTCCTTACATTCCAACAGATGGATGCCAAAAATTTAGGGAAATTTACAGTGTTTCTCAATATAGTATATATAATACACTGTATTATCGAGTTAGGAGATATTGCCCCAATTTCTTCAGCTATTTTCCTCACTAGCGACAGAAAGTACTTAATTCTTGAGGTCTGTTGGCGAGAGTTCTCCAAGGGAACGTTATTTTCTCCTCTCCCGGGCCAACTATAATGCAGCTGACTAATGCTAAGTCCCTCCTGATTAATTTAATGGTAGCTAAATAGTGCAGAAATAGCGAGAAGCCACCAATTCTTCTCTTGATAACACTGCCTTCCCCACGCCTGCCGTAATCAGCAGCATGCTGTCCAATGTATCAAAGTCTCTAAATTAAACAAGAATTTCAGCTTTTCTTTCTGACTAATAACTTTCCTTTTATTTTTTTTTTCCAAATCCAGTAATTTCAGTGCTAGACTTTCAGAACTGCCTGTTATTTGCATGTCTGAAAACCAGCATGATCTAAAGAACGATAATATGACATGAATATATAGATCTAGACCAGACATTTTGGCTTAAAGAAGAGCCAAGAAATATATGATATTTGTAATATTTAAGGTAATGCTAACTTTAGTGATACTACTCAAAATGAGCTCCAAGCACACGCTTTTTGGGGTCAGGGTGTCTAACTGAAAATGTTGTAATGTCAGACTAAAGCCTTAGTTTCCTTAAATCTGAAAAATGTCCGTAAACATTTTGCACCAAACCCCATAACTTTGAATTTCCTGACCCTTGAGCTTGTTACGTACCACGCCTCTCTTCGCCCACGTGAAATGCAGGGGAATTTTTGTTTATTTCTTCAAAAAGCAATGGGCAGAACAACCACAGTTCCAGTCTCAGTAGCTTAAGTCTTCTGATTTTCCCTGCATCGTCTGCAGTTTGTCTAGATCTGAACCAACAGGCAAATCGGAGACGATGCAGAGAGAAGCAGCAAAAATGATACAGAGCTTTAGAAAACATGACCTGGGAGGAAACACTAAGGTGATTGAATATATTTAATTTAGAGAAGGCAGAAAAGAGATATGCTAAGAGGTTGTAAATACAGAGAGAATAGGGTGGTTAATTGCTCTTCGTGTCCAATAAGGGTAAAAACCCCCAATGCTATGGGCTATTCTGCACCATGAAAGTTTGGGAAAAACTTTCTATCAACTAGCTCTCACTGGAGATTTTTAGAAACAGAGTAGAGAAGCGTCTTCCAGGGATATTCTGGATTTTGCTTCTGAGGAGGGCTGGATTAAGAGATTTCTGAGAAGCCCCAGCCCTACAATTCTGTGATTTCCGAATTGCTCTCTCCACAGTCCCAGGAAGGGATTCTTTAATCCCCACTTGTTCTTTCAGCAGAATGTCTATTGCCTAGCCTTTCCATCTCCTCCTAGAGGGAGACAAGTCCTCCTTTCCTCTAAAGTGGCAAGTACTTTTGTCCCCATCGCAGCTCATTTCTGAATGTAGGGGGAAAAAAAAAAAAAAACAAACCTAAAAAGGATGGCACTTTCTAACTTTACTCACTGCTATAATACTTATTGTTTTAAAATAAAATGCCTTCAATACTGTAGAAAAAAAAAAAAGGAATAGGATATTTGCTTGTCAACTGCAAACCTCTCATGTTTTACAAATGCTTTTGGATTAAATTTGGTGGTGCAGCCCAGAAACAAGTGTAGCTGGGCCCTTTTTCAGGATGTCAAGTGCGTAGCTGAAGTGATTGGGGTCAGAGTGGAGATGAAACATCAGGGAGAGACCAGCTTGCAAGTCCTCTGTTCTAATCACCAACCATATTCCTGTAAAGTGGCAAATGTCTCTCTTTTAAAAATTATTTATTTAGTTTATTTGAGAAGTAGACGCTGGCCTTTAAAATCCGTACAGCTACTAAGAGTGTTTTTTTTGTATCATGTATGATGGGAAAAAGTCATCTGTAAATGCTGGCAGCTGGGTTAATTGTGGGGATACGGGGCATCTTTCACGGTTTACGAGACAGCTACGCTCTAGGAGATACTGTTTTCAAAATGCTCTAATGCTACCTCTTTGAAAGCAGCCTTTGGCTGCAGAGTGCTACTATTTAACGGGTTTAACATGACTAAAAATTGAGAGGCTGATGCCATTATTAAATTTCATTCTGCACAAGAGCAAACAGTTTATCATAGTCTGTTCCCAGCAATTGTAATCCAATTTTTGTTATCTTACATTGTTTAAAAAAGAGAGAAAGAGAGAGAAAGATACTGTACATCAATCTGATAAAAAATGTTTAAATAACTAGTGCTTTTTTGTGATTATGTCGGTTTTATAGCAGCATTATGGAAACACGACAGGGTAACTAAAATCTGATTACGTCTAAGTCCTTGCCCATTATGTGATTATTATGAACCATGACTTCTACTGGCACATTATGAATTACATGGTCATAATACAAGGGATTTCCAATATAATTAACTGAGATTAGCAGCACTAGAGAAATCTGGGAATAATGATACAACTTTGAAGAATCAGTTTACTGTAAATGCTGCTAGCTCTGGCTTCCAGGAAACGGGGGGCTGGTGGACACAACCCTGACTCACCTGCTGGGGCTTCCTACGCCTCCTCTCTCTTCCCTCCCCTCGTGGAATTAATTGCAACCTCGCCAGAGTGTTAGGAACTCCCTCTTTTACTCTTTTCTTCTCATATTATACTGATAAAACTCAAGGCTGGCTAAGATCCTCAAAAATGTCAAAGGTCTTTAGATACCTCCTGGTGGAGGGGCTCAGCCTGAAACTGGAAAGGGCTCTGCTTTTGAAAACACAGAAATATCTACTTATTGAAGAACAGATCCGTTTGAGACAGCCCAAGTTTGAGCACTGAAAGGCAGAAAGTTCATGAAAATCACAGATTAGTTTCAAAGGTCATAGCCAAGGTCATATTATTTCTTTAGTATCTCAGGCAGGCAAGAAGTCTTTCTTTCCACGAGAAAAAAAAAATAGCTTTTGGACTTTCAGCTGCTGAAGAGAAAGCCAGCTGTGTCCAGAGGGGGTGCTCACTACTCGACCTGTCCTTTCTCATGCAGAAAGAAAAGGATTTCTATACAGATCCAGTGGCCATCTTCTGGCTTTGGAGGAAAAAAGGGAAATGGTGCACGATGGAAATGCTGTAGGGAAAATAGAGGTCAACAGGGGCTTTTTGTTTAACCGGAGGGTTGAAGATTTCACCCAGTAGTGCATGGATGGCTGGGGTAGAGAGGGAACTCCCCTGGCTATTGAGATATCATTTGTCCCTGATAGAGCTGGGATTAAAAAGAGGAGGTTTTTTTTTTTTTTTTTTTTCTTTTCCACTCTATAGGACTTAAATCTCCTCCAGACTTAAATACGGTTGAAGACTTAGAGAAAAACACAAAATCACCTGAGATTTTTTTTGGTTCAGTCCAGTGCCCCTCTCCTTCCATCATTTATTTATAGCTCCTAATTTTCAGATTTCACAGGAAATGGCATCTCAGGGTTTTTATTAAGCCATACACATCGCAGGTTTGCGCTCCATGTTCACTTTGATAACATTACACCCCGTCAATACGATGACAGCCTTGCCTGTACTTCGCTATGGTCACCGTACTTCTTTAACCCCATACCTCCAGTGCTGCTGAGAGCTGCTCCGCGGCCACTGCGTAGTTCTTCTGCCTGTAGCAAGTGCTGGCTTCCCGGAGGGTCCCCTGGAGCCGCTTGTCGATCCGGGGCAAGGCGCTGCCCTGGGGTGCGCTCGGAGCATCTGCTCCTTTAGAACCACGGCGTGCTGGTCGTGTGCTCGTAGACACCACAGGCTCGGTAAACTCGAAGGAAACTTCCTCCTCATCAGTGTAGACCAACTCCATTTCTACGTCCACTAGGCTTTTCAGAGGAATGTGAGGCAGAGGTGCTGGGATTGACTGATCGCCAGTCTCTAACGTCTCTTCTTTTTCCACAGCTAGTTCTTCGTTGTTTTCTGATTTCCGTTTACGGCTTGCTCTGTCTACATCGTTACTTTGTTTTTCCTTCTTTTCCTTTGCCATTTTTATTCTCTCCTTTATATTTCCTGCTGCTCCATCCCCAAGGTGGTTTCTGACCTCTTGCAGTGCTTCTGGAATATCATTCAATTTGCGTCCCGCTACATTTGACTCCTTACAACTACACATTTGCTGAGAGGCTTCATTCTTGCTATCCATGCTTATAAGGTTTTTTTGGAAGGCAGTGTTGTTTCTGATGCCACGACTTGAGCGAAGAAAGAGTCCTAGGAGAAAATGTAGGAAAGTTAAGAATACTGAAACATTGCAAAGCCAAAAAAAAAGCCTGCAAATGCTTTCTCCACTAGGCATATTGTAGGCACCGTTCTAGAATCATAGAATCGTTTAGGTTGGAAAAGACCTTTAAGATCATCAAGCCCAAACATTATGAGGGAAAGCTCTTCAATAGTTAGTACATAGAATATCAGGCTCACTGTAATTACTTCCCTATGTAAAAAATTAAGGCTTAAGTGGTTTTGATAGCTCTCGATATCGGATGTTTGTGTAAAGCAATGCCAGTGTATCAGTTTGTTATATCTGCAACAAGAAGGGAAAATCTCGCTTTTTAATCAGAAGAAAAACCAACCAAACCCCTGGGACTGATTGACGTGCGTTGTGTGTTGTTACAGGGTGCAAAAAATCACCGTGGCCTGATTTTTGAGAGCTAGTAAGCACAGTGATGGAGGTCAGAGAGGGGTGCTCAGAAATCAGGCAGAGTGGATGTATTCCAGAGGGGCACAAGCTCCAAGCCAGGTCCCAGCTTCAGCTGCATTTGAGGAAAATTCAGATCTGGATTTGGGTTTCAAAGCCATTTCTGATTAAACTGTCTGCAAAGGACATGAGTGTTGGTACAAAGATGCGAGCCTTCCCCAGTAGTTAACAGCTTAAATCTCAGTTCTGGGAACTGGTAGTGGATTCAGACTGGTACAACATAGGTGTGGAATGGAGTTCATAAGCCTCCTCTTAGCAGCTCCTGCACAATAGGAAAGGTGACGTGATCTGCGTTGTAAACTTGTAGTTGTGCTCGGATTCAAAGGAAATGTTGATTTTCATCTGCCCCTCTTGTCTTCAGGGTGAAAAGGTGGAAGGCACAGGTAATTTCCTTCTCCGTTTCTCCATCCGTTGTGAAAAATCTAATTGTAAATAGCTTTAATGATGACTGTCTTTCTGAATGCTTTGCTAAGCATAAGCACCCAGCCTTAAACAATAACCCAAGGTTAAACAGACCCCCCTACATTTAGTACCAGTTTCACGTACTTAACTCTAGGCACAGATTGTACAAAGGAAAGATACGGAATAAATGCATTCCTCTTTGGCCAGAAACAGATTTTAGACAATAAGCAACTTGTTGAGTTTCAGCGAGGGCCCTACAGGATGGTGCTACCGCGCTCGTAAAAGCTGCTGGAACGTGCCCTGGATGCCATGGGACGGTGAACCTCTAGTGCTTAGGGCAATGAGCATTAGGCAATGGGCAGAAATCTTATAGAAAGGGGTAAAGGGAAGAGGCGAAGGCATTTTTGGCCATAGGAGAAGCAGATACTGAATTTTAACCTAAATAGGGTTTCAAATCTTTGTCGTGGTTTTTTTTGTTTTGTTTTTTTTTTCAACCCCCCTGCCCTGGTTAAGCCAGATTGCAGCCAGGGCTGTCACCAGCCCTGAAGCAGGGAACTTGTTGAGTTTGACATTTGTTCACAACCTCCAGGCTGAAAACTTTACTGTAGCAGAACTGCCTGTGGAGAAACTTATTCCTCCTTCCACGACTGCAAGAGAAGGAGCGAGAGGTGAGGGGATAATTGTGTGATTTAAGGTAATTTCAGCAGACTTTTTTCAGCTGAGCAATCACAACTCCTACTGAGTTCAATGGAGATGGAAAACCACTGGCCCTTCCCAGATAGTGCTCCACACTTGTCAGAACACAACTCAAAGGAATCATATTTATAGCAAGCTATTTTGAATGGCAGCAGTAAAGCAGCTGGAAAAGGCTAATGCACTTGCATCTGGCAGCAATTTTACCTGTTTGTAAGACATTCAATCCCTTTTTAAAACAAACCATAGCATAGCCTAAAGATTGGAAGCTGTGTTTTTCAGGGCTGGCTTCAGCACTAGGTAATTTAGGAAATTATGATTTATCTTCAGTGTGCAGCGGAGCAGAGATGCTCCAGCCAGACCCAGCAGCAGCTGAGGGGATGAGCCTGAGAATCTTGGTGCCGTGTCATGCCAACATAACCGTCCCATATGGGACCTGTGGTGGAGCTCCGTGTGGCCCCGCAGGATACGGCTAACCCACGTTCTGGAGGGGGAACACCGGACTTCCACAGCCTCTTGGGTGGGCTTTTGCTGAAGGTCCTACAGAGCTCTAGAAAATGAGATTTAAGGGTCTGCATCAGATTTTCCTCTGAGCAGCCATGTAGTACCGAGGAGCCCTCAAGGAAAATTAATGAACTCTTCCCTTCACCAGAAAGCTCCCAAAGGCAAAGCCCTGTATCTGATGGGGGGTTGACAGCAGCATGAATGGGAAATCAGCTGGACCAAACTGTTTGCTGTGAGACTGTCTTAAGAAGTTTAAAATAATTTACCGTGGAATATAAAAAAAAAGAAAAAAAGCAGAGTACAACGTGTGAAATACAGACCAATAATTCTTCAATCACTTTTCAGACACTTTTCCGGTCGACCAGCACCTTAAATGACCTTTGCTGTATCGAGTGGATGTATACGGCTCTTATTGTATTTTTTAGGTATTCAAGCTGATTAACACGACTTTGGGTTGTGCAATGGAAGCATGTTATAACTCAGCCAGGCTCACTTTAATCACTGCCTCAATAAAAAAAAAAAAACCAAAACCACCACTTCCAGGGAAAAGCTTTTAGAAAATCATTATCTTTGTCAGTTAAGTATTTTCCTGAGACTTTGGTTAAAATGTCTGGTTTTTATTTTGGGAAGCGTTCGCTGTAAAATGTTTCTAATGAATCACTGCACAAGGTGATATAGGTAGATGATTTAGAGCTATAGTCACAAGGAAAATAAGTTTGTGAGCTCTCAGGAATGATCTTCCTGATCAGCCATAAGCAAGTTCAGCTCTCTGCGTGTTTGAGGGTTAACCTTTGCCGAGCGACCTCTGTCCATGGCACTGCCAGCCACTACGGCCAAGTATTTTGTAGGGCCTGTTGGTAAGGAAACCACATCTCTTCAAACGGAGAGGCTCACATGAAAAAAATACGAATGCAAAAGGAACGTAAAATCGTTTGTCTTTTTAAAATCTTCGGGGTTTGTCTGTTGATTTCCCAATAGAGCTAAGAAGGCCTACTTGGGGAGAGCGGCCTGCCTACCAGATAATGTAAACTTCCTTATGTGTATGATCTGATGAACCCTATTACTTATGCTTTTTGTTCTGTATCTAGTTTGATTCTGCTTTCAACACCTTCTCCTATTATCTCACATCAGATTAGAGAAGAACCTGCTGATAAATCACACTGGCACTTCAGCTGGCACCTAGTTGTTAAATTCTTTGCCAGTTCTTTGATGAGCCCTTTTTTCTTCGGAATTTAAACTTTGATTCCAACCAGAAAAAGCTTTTGCCCTTACAGTTGTGAAGTGAAACCTTTCTAAACGCCAAAGACTGCAGTGCTATCTTCCCGAATCTGCATAGAGCAAGGCAGAACCACTGGGCTACGTTCAACATTGATTTAAGGGACGGGAGAGAGGAATTTCTTCTTGTAGTTCTCGGAGGGGATTAAGCTGCCTTGAAACTAAAACCATTGCGTTGCCATTATCAGCTCTTTGGGGCGTGAATTCTGTGGGGCTGCGCTGCAGGGAAAGGTCTGTTTCCCAATTTTGGTGAAATCTTTCAGTAGAGAGCACAAGTGGCTGTTTCTGGGGATCACGGTTGCCTTTTATGGCAGAGGCTGTGGAGAAAAGAGCAAATTCCAGGAGAGGTTCCCCAGTGTTGGCCTGCTGGGTCGTAGGCTTTCACGGTGTGGAGATCTAGGGGGACGGTACGGCAGCGAGGAAGCAGAAAGGGGGCTCGATTACCTTCCTTACTCTTCACCAGGTGCCTAACTCTGACCGTTGGACAGCAGTCCAAGTGGACCCATGTTCTGAGCTTGAACGTTCCCTATGAACGCCTTGCTAAAACTCAGAGACAAATTAGGCATCAGATCCGGAGACGGCAATAATTCTCCCTCCCCCCACCCTGATCAGAACTGGCAGAGATTTCTGTTGTCACTGTTTTGTTTTATTTTCACTTCCTCTGCAGCATAAGGTACAAGCTGCCTGGTTCGGGATGCTCTGGCTGTACCTCATCTGCTGTCCCAGAAGCTCTCGTCATCAGTGGTCCATCTGTATTTTGTGCTCTCTGCTGTGAATGTTCAGCGCTGCACGGTTTCTGGAGGATAACACCACAAGGTTTTTCAGCCAGAGCATGACTGTATCGGCAGCACGCGTGCGTTCTGTGCACAGACACTCCATCTGTCTTCCCGTGAGCTCACGTGTCTACCGGCAACCACGTAGCTGGGTTAGCCTGATAGCCCACCCCGGCTAACTCACCCTGCTAGGAGCTACGTGGTAATGACAACTGCTGTATTAATATATGGCTTAGGCAGTGATGGGACTTTTCCAGAAAGCCATAGGAAACGAACTCTTTCATCTCTAAGAGTCCTTTTCTCCCAGAAGGCCGCTCGAAATCACAGGGCAGTCATCTGCTACGGTTCATTTCAGTGCAAATGTTGGAGCAGGCGAAGCTGCATCCAAAACTATGGAGCAAGCGTAAGAAAATTATACCACTGGTACTCGTACAAGTGTTATCCCGCTTCTTCGATGTCCTCTAGCGCAGACGGAGACACGTAACAACACGCATCCAAAGCCCCACAACAGCTAGGTCATCAGCTGCCCTCCTCTATAATAATTTCCCTTCTATTGAATCCCAGATATCCCGATCCATCTCTAAGGTGAGGATGCTCCAGTTTTATCACTTAAAAATGAAGCAAGATTTATCTGTATTAGATTTACCGACAGGCTTTCTGAATGAGCGTGTGCACCGACAGCAGCTATGCTGAGATCTGAACTGGAGATTTTTCCAGTCCATCTTTCAGCGGGATGACTTTTTAAGCACTTCCTTTACTGCTGAACACCACAAAGGCTCAGACAATCTATTGATGACGAAGGTCAGCACCTTCTTAGCAGCCCATAAAGTGAGTCTCTCACAATCAGGTTTCAGACTTTTTAAGATTCTAGCCATTTCTTTAGGCAATGAAGCAACCTAGTTCTTTCATCTTGCTATTTTTATTGTTTGAAAGCCTGAGTCACATCTGATCTTTTTTATTTTTAGTTTTCTTTTGGGGGTGAAAAAAAAAAAAAGAAAACCCTTAATGTATCATTTTTTTTTTTTGTTCAGTACTCTTATTTCTTTGTGATAGACATAAGTAATGGCTCATTCAGTGCAAAATCAGAAGTCCTTACATTTTTCTTGCTGTGATAAGGGCACACTTGCCATTATTACAGCTGCATTGTCCACATTGCTGCAGTAAAGGTTTTGTCAGCACTTCCACTCTAAATACTGTTTTCCCTCACTGTATTTAACCCCTTTATAAAAATAATAATAATAAATTGGGCTCTTGGCTGAAATTTGGCAAGGTGAGTTGTGGGTTTTTCGTAGTAGTTTGCAGGGATTTAGCTGTAGTCTCCTAATTGCTCTTTGAGGCTGAAACGCACGTATTAATTGTTTATGTGGTGCTGAGTACAACAAAGCGCTAACCTCATTAGGCTATAGACAAGAGAAATATTAAACTGTATTAATAATTACTGTTCACAGCTATCAGCTAACTCACTAGGCACTGTTATACAGAGACAGTAAGCTTAGGCTTACTGTTGTTTAAGGTACCAGGGCTCCCATTCCTTCTCTTACTCATAGCAGCTTATGGAAGGTAACTGAACTTGAAGGTAAATATGACCGAAACGGAATGTAGGAAACAAATCTGGGTTAGAATACTTAACGTGTCTTTAAGGATAATGTGCAAAAAGAAATAGGAAATACGATTAAAATAATGAAGAGAAGTTCTCACAAGGCGTGGTAATAACGTGGTTGTCATTGCGTGAGGATCACTGCCGTGTGTCCAGGAACCCAGGAGTCGTCTATGAAATAGTTGGGCATTGATCGGGCGAAAAAGGAAAACAGATAAATCCCTATTCCTGCCAGCTTTGGCTAGTCTTGAATAGTAACGGGCTGCGCTTCCTCTCCCTCCTGAATCTTTTCCCTTCTTCACTCTATATTTTGTCTGTCTTGTCTTTCGTGCTTGCTTTTCTTGCAGTAAGGATATAGACAGCCAGGGTCCTGTAGAGCTAGTTTGAGTGATTTAAGAGCTGCTTCTCCCAGCTGGTCAATACTCCCCTTCCCTTTTACTGCTGCAGCTCCTAGCGCATTGCTGGGCAAATTAAAACAGCTTAGGGTAAACAAATGCACAGAGGTACCTGGGATCTGAGCTCATCCATTTTGCTCGCCGCTGAAGCAGGCTGGAAATACATACCATGAGCTAGGAGGAGCCAGTATGCCAGCCACGGGAGAGGGGAAGAAGAGAGGGGGACAGGAAGAACTGGGAAATTTTGGCTCTTTGTCTTCTCCAGCAGAAGCCCATCCTATGTATTTATTTGGTTTGTTGGCTTAGCCAAGAGTGCGTGCTTTGGCACGTGGCTGCCAACCTATAACCAGCATTAAGACAATTTTTTTCATCTTTAAGGCAGCGTCTTAAAAGGTTATAGTACTCGCTGAAATGGGTGAGCCCACCTCACAAGACACCTAACATGAAGCGCTTCATATTTTCCAGTTTTGGGGGGCTTCTTCCCCTCCATGTATTCTTTAAAGTATTATTTTAAAACTTTGTATTATTGAGTATCACAGCAAAAGTTAACTGCTAACGATTTAACACCGAATTAGGCACCTCAGTTAACTATTTATTGCTGTAGAGATGCACAAGGATCTTATTAACAAGTTGCTTGAATAAAATTAGAGCTGTAAAAGGCCAGTAGGGTAACAACTACAATTAGAATTCAAAATCAGGGGGGAACCAGAATGTCCCCAGCAGCAAATCTCAGGACAGTGAGGCAAAACAAATATGGAAAAGAAGCATCAGTGATCACAACCTGGACGAAGGAAAAAGAGTCGGTACTTAGGGAGGGCTCAGGACATGTGGTTGGTAACCAGTGTGACTAAGGGAAAAGGGAGAGATTGAGGATGATGTCCGCATGTGTTTTTTAGGCGCCGTGTAACTGTCTTCCTCTAGTGAAATATTTCCTCTAAAAGTGTGGGAGAAAAATACTGAGAGACAAAAGAGCCAGCGGGGCAAGCGTTCCAGCGCTGCGTAATGATGTCACCCTATTAGCACAAAGCCCCGCATTGTCAATTAGGAAAAAAAAAGGTCAACGCTGTGTCTGACGGGGCTGGGAAGCCTGGCCAGCCGTCCTCGCTGGGATTCAGCAGCTCAGCGCGGCGGGAGCAGAGCGGTTCGTTTTCCTGGCTAAAGGGCTGTTGAGAGGGAAGAGGGGGAGAAAACGGAAATTTTGAAATGGGTAAATGTTTCGACAGCGGGCTCTTGGAAAGTGGAGTTGTGAGAACAAATAATTCGTCTGTGCAAGGAACAAGGGGGGGGGTGTGTGTGCCTAAGGTATAAACAGACCAGTGAGCTTAGGGTAATCCCTAAATGAAAAGGAATGCAAAGATTGCTCCTACAACTGAGACGTGGTGCTGAAAAAGCTTGAGAATTTTTTTTTTTTTTTCCCTGGTACTGCAATATTTCCTAATTCTGTTGGGAAGACAAGAAAGCAATTTTTGAAGAGATTACAAAGCAAACGTCCAAGTGTCCTACTTGCTCTCATTCTGAAGGAGATGAAGAACTATTGATTTTCTGAAAAGATTGCTTTGAAATGGTGGGAGCTGAGTACTTCTAAAGAACGAGTGCAGAGGGGCAAAGTTTGGTTTAGAAGGGTTGCCGCAGATTGTGCTGTGGGCTTGATTAGATCTGCCAACATGCTATTAAGAGGTCTGCATCTCAGAACTGCTCTGGGCAGCCCTGCCTTCAGGATGAGGCAGGAATTCAATGAGACCTCGCAGTACAACGAGAGCTCTGACTTCACAAACTAATCGTATTCTGATGGGACCAGGCCCTAGGAAAGCCCAAACCTAAAGGAGACACTGGCAGCCCTGTAAGGACTTCCATCACCTATGGTGCGGTACACAAAATGTACCAGCCATCAGATCCACGGTAAAGAAGGTGCCTGACACCTTGCACGGCACTGAGATCAAACCCATAGCAAGAGAGATGTGGCTGATACAGACCCTTTTCTTGCTCTAGCTATTCCAGACAAACAGGTTACCGTGGTCAAACCCAACCCTAGTTGCTGGTCACCACCTCAGGATAGGTGCCCCCTTACAGTCCCATCCGTCCTGCTCATTAATTCGTGGCAATTGAAAAGAGATATTTTAACTGTTGGTGTTTCTGTTCACCAAATGCCAAACTCTGCCGCTACCTCTTGTGATGTTTTATATGGTAAAATATTAGCTGCAACATCCAAGCCCCTCACCCCATTTGAACAAAGACCACTCTGGTAGTGGTCCTTCCTTTCGGTTACACTCACCACGGAACTAGGATGAAGCTGGGGTGTCCAGCAACTTGGCAAATCGGTGCTAGAGCTTCGTAAATCACTAATTTTATTGGACACTTAGTAAGAAATTGAATATCTTTCTTTATGTGCCTAATTCTTTGCCCAGTAATAACACAAAACAACTCCCCAAATTGGAGTCGGTCAAAAGGAGCACCAGGGAGAAAAAGCCATTGAGAATGGTGAGAAGAAGAAAAGGAAGTCAGCATGTAGGGCTCTGAGAAGCTAAGAAAAGGATTAAAATGGCCATCGTATCAAGATGCGAGGTGAATTTTGGTGGACTGAGGGGCTGGCTATCTTCCTTCTGAATGTCCTTCCATATCGCTTCACTTCCCCGTAGGGGGAAGCTCCCTAGATAGATGTCATTAACTGGAATTTCTTTTTCTCATCTTTTATTGTTGTGGCTTTTATTTCTTTGGTGCTGTCGTTCTTTATGACTGTTGTATCTGATTTCCAATGTAAGAGCAATAAATGGAAGAAAAAAAGAGTAAAAACAGTGGAGCACAATGCAGGGTGAGGGAACAAGGGAGCAGACAGCGGGTGGTGGCAAGTCCCTCCCGCTCTTCTTGTAATAAGGCTGCTCTTGCAGCAGGGGTCCATGGAGATGACAGCCTAAATGAGAAATGGGAAATCTTAAAAGACCGTGTCCAGATCTTCCACTGGTATAAGTTAACACTGATCTCTCCCAAAGATTTTAGCAAGTCTGGAAGGATGGAAGCTGATGAACCTTTTGACAACAAATGGGTTCCTATGATGAGAAATTCATCTTTGCAAAGAAGACCGTGCAAAAAAAATCTCTATACCTCAGCGAACAAAACTAAGTTCTCTTTTGCCAAGTTAGCTACCGAATTTCTATGACCCCAGCAGTACAATTTGTCTTGAAGCTTCTGCTCAAGTGACCCTTAAAGGCAGTATTGAAATTCTTCTGCTTGGGTTATGGAAGCTAATAAAGAGCCTGATAACTGGTGGGAGGGCACTGAAGCATTCATGCATATGAAATCATAGGCACATCTATAACCTGAGATTTTTCGGATGCCGTGAAAGGAAATGCAGAACCACTGGTGCTTCATTGTCTCAAACGTTTGGAGCTGTTTCGAGACTCGGGCATCCCTGCAGGGAGTGATGGTTAACAGGATGTTTATAAAAACCCAAGCCAGGAGGGTTGTTGTTTCCAAACCAACAAGGCTTTTTGTTTACCTGCTGTGAGCTGTCTTAACAGTTACTGTTCGCTCAAGGTAAGGGCTAACCTGAAACCTAGAGCTGGCTTTACTGGGAGGATGACAAATGCAGCAGTGAAAACTCCAGGGTATGCAGGAGCAAAAAGAGGGAGAAACTTTTTGGAGGCAATGAGACCTGTTGAAATAGCCAAAACATCATCGACAGGGACTAATCTGGCTTGGAGTCTGCTTGATTAAAAATAAGAGACAATAATTTTCTTATGGCTCCATAATTCAATTGAATAACTCGGTTTGTTATCTAATACTACTTTGTCATACAGAATGATCTGTGTGTTGAAAGCCCTGTTCAGGCATAAACTAATTAATTTTCATGGCAGGACCAGTCCTGTGAAATGCTGTGCTGCTCCAGCTTAAGAGAAATGGAGGAAGCACAATAACTCATGGGGTGAGGCTGAATATCCCATTAAATATGTAATTAAATCTTATGAGTCCCACTGGGACGCAGGGATGTTAAGCAGAGATATTAAGTGAGTTAGCTGTAGCTGTGCATCGGTCCCTCCTCGGCTCCCAATTCGGAGCACGGTGGTGGCCGCTGACGCTGACCCATCCTCTGGGCTCCTTCACGCCACCACTACGCTTGCCTTAGGTGAACGGGATACCTCTGTGGGATTTCATCTGGGATACTGTATTTCTGTAGTAATGCTAGACAGAATGAGGCAAAATTCAGCATTTGGATGGTTGATCTACCCACCTCCCTATGTCACTCGCTGCTTTAACAACTACTCAAGTTAACGCTTATTCCGTTTCTCACAGTGTGGAAGAATGGACTTGAAATATTCCCAGGCAAAAAAGAAAAAAAAAAAAAAAAAAAGCCTGGGAGGAAGGAAAAAGAGAAAGGCAGAAAGATAAAAAACTTATGTGACACCAGGTGAAGCACATGTCAGCGATTTGGGGATTATATTATTAAAGGTATTGTAATGATGGCTTTGGAACGTATTACAAACCTAGGAAATTTAGAGTTAGGGTGTCGGGAGGGGTTTTTTTTAACCCGTGTGTTACAACTGCGCGTTTCACCCTAATTGCTTTGTAATGTGACGTGCGACGGTTTGATAGCGGCAGCTGAAGCAAATCCAGTGGCAAGCGAGAGCCGAAGCACACACGGATGAGAGCTCCTGACAGGCAGAGCTTCAATTCAGCAACTTTGTGCAGGCAATAGAGCCGTAACATAAAAGTTAGCAGGGAAGAAAAGGTGGTGAAAAAGGCCTGGCTGAAATAGCTCAGATTAACATTCAAGGCAGTTCTTTTACTTTGACAGCTTTTAGCTTCTTAGGATGGCTTCTGGTTTTAATTTCTTCTTTTAGCTCGGTGTCTTCATTTTTCAGCGAAGAAATTGCCTTTTTGTGCAATTATTTTAATCTCCGTGGAAGTTTATTACCTCTGCTGCATTATTTTTGTCAATATGAATTTTAACCTTGAAAGGCTCCAGGAACAGTAGGGAAATTTTTCTTCCTCCCCTTGATGAATAGAAAGGCACATGGCACAAGTTCTATAGGTACAAATTTCCCGTTCGGGATGTGCGAGCCAGCCCGGTCTTTGACGCGCTGATATGTGGCGACACAGATTTGTGAGAGCAGCGATGGCCAAGGGAAATCCAGTGGCAGCTGTGAGCCACTGAAAAAGCAACAAAAAACCCTGATCCAGCAGTTGGTTCTAACGCGGTTTTGTTCATTTTATTAAATGTGGGGTTGGTTCTTGCCTTTATTTCCTATAAACTACGCCGGGACTGGAGCCAACGCTGTCACAGCCTAATGCTGATTCTGTAGCCCATGCTTTTGTAACCTTTAAGTTATACTACTGTAATGTTTTATTTTATGACCTTCCTGAGAAAATTCTGCAAAGCTCCAATGGATGCAAGATATTGCAACCTGAATATTAACTTGTAATAAGGTGACCGAACACGTTACATCCGTTGAAAGGGAACTGTATCAGTTCCTTTTATCCCGTCGATTCTGCCAGGAGTAACTTGCACTGTTTGACACGGCTGCAAACATCACGTTGCAAACTTGGCCCTTAGCAGAGATCTTCCAAGGTGTTCTCTTAGCTTTGAAATTTCGATTTAAAGAGGAGCAGGGGTTTACAACTGCTTTTATGCCCTGAGTACAGGTCGCTTTTGGCCAGTAACCTAATTTATTGAATTAAGAGGCTGTTGTACGTTCCAATTTGGGAGGTGAATGATGATGCTTTGCTTCTTTGTGTCATCTGTTACTGTAAATCTCCCTGGGAACCACTCTTCTGCAGGTCTTACAAGGTGGTTATGAAAGACTGAGGGGTGGGGTTTATTCACGTTGTTTTTAAGTTAAGCCTAAAGCTTTGTTTCAAAATTATTTAAAATTTTTTTTACCTGATATCAACCCATCCGTGAAAGAACCGACAAGAACCAAGGTGTCAGTTATCCTCCCAAGCCTTGAGGGTTAGGAGAAAGGGTGAGGATGGTGGCAAGTCCCTTTGGGATCACCAAAATCTGGGTTTGGCCAGGGCTCAGCACTCTGCTGCTGCAATTCATTCCTGTCACCCTCCGTATGTCATGGAAAAGGGAGCATAAGGGTGGGTGCTGGACTTGCACCTTCCTCCAAACCAGCCACACAACACAAACGTCTTGAGGTGGCAGCCCATGAGTTCATCAGCTCCTGCCCAGGGGCATAAATGTCTTAAATACCAGAAGCACACAGATGCTCTTGAACACCTGTACACCTAACCGTGGAGTCTCTGTCCTTCTTTTTGATGCTGTGTTTTCTTCTTGACTGCTACTGTCTTAATGTTGGCCAACCCTGAACTGTCCATTTTGGAAAAGAAAAAGCATTTGGTGCTGTCAGAGTGACTCCGGTTTGCAGGAGACAGTAAATTCCAGGTTTTTCATTTGTAAGACTAAGTAAAGCCATTAAAGCTTTAACCCTCAAGTTATTCCCAGCAAGGCATCATTTCAGAGGATGCTGGGATTAAGCTAATAATTAAGTAGAGGGAAAAAAAAAAACAAACCACAGGAGAAAGCTAAAGCCAGGGACTGTGAGCAGGGCCTGCTTCGCATCCTGGCTTCTGTGAATTCTTGCTGCAGCTGCTCTTGCAGCTGCATTATTTTCAACATCAATCTGAGTGATGCCATGTAATAGCCTCGTTACGGAGGGACTAAAGAGCTAACAGAATCCGAAAATCTTCAGACTTTTTATAAGGTTTACATTCTGAAATCCCATATTTAAGCTATTTTTCAATGTTTGAATTTAAATGGGCACAATTAGAGTTGATTTTTATTTTGTTTTTCAACTGGTAGTTATTGCATTGAGCAAGTATTCCTCACGGTCACGGTCCTGCAAACACACACATGCAGCATCTTAATTTTCTCGGAGCGAGCAGTCTCGCGGAGTCGCATAGCATTAGACATGCAAACAAGCGGTTACAGAGCTGGAGCTTATATTTATAATGAAGTGTGGAAAGCAGCAAAACATTTTACAGGGAATTTTCTGCATATGCTTTCAAACCAGCAACGATCGGGGGAGTTTCCTCCTTGTTGGCCTTGCTTGCAATTCCAATCAGTTGGTAAAAGCCCCAGTGACTTTGTCAGAGCAAAGATAAAGCCATGCAAAGCACTTTAAATGATTCACCTGTGTCCAGAGGTTGCCCGTAAAAAGTTTGTCAGTGGCCGCATTTGAGCGCTCTTACCGCAGTATTTCAGCTCTATTTCCTAAATAGTTTTGCAAGCTTATGTCGGGATATCCTGGCGATACCCCCAATTTGCACAGATATAACTAACGACCTGTTAAGGAGGCGGCACCAGAAAGGGAACGTATCTAATAAAATACTTCATTTATCGATTCTAACGTAAAGCATTACGGTATTGTAATTCCTGAAAAAAGTGCAAGTACAGACTGAGCGGCGTGGCCACCCTGAGATATAACAGACCTCGTCTTATTTAGCAGAGTATTCACAACTTGGCTTCTAGAAGGTGTGCAATTAGATGGCAAACTCACTGTTGTTTTAAAAAAAAAAAAATTTCTCTAGCCCTCATGGCTGCAGGAAAAAACTTGGAAATACAACACAAGTATCATGTAAAGGCTCAGGAAATAAAAGGAAAGGAATCAAAGGATGTATTTATAAAGAGAAAATACCATTTTTATCTAGTTAGATGTTCCTGGTTGCCTGCCTGAGGATATTTAGTGTTTAAGGTTAGCAATATTGAATGACAGAGGGAGGTTTTTATCGTTTAGGTACTGTAACAAGAGCAACTTCTTTTTTTTTTCCCCATTCTAATTATACTTTACATGCATCTTTCTGGTAAGTGTGGGCAGATCAAGTGATTTCTGTGCCTCGTGGAGCTAATAAGGCTTCACTTCTTTTCAGTGCTGCATGGATCAACTTACTAATATTTGTGAAACACAGAGGAATTAGAATGATGAACATCCTATAAATAAATAAATGTATCTCCATTCATTAGCTCAGGAAAGCTCTGTTTTGTTTCAAGAAGTGATTACTGAAACGGCTTTACCAGGTATTTTATCAGCAAACAAGATGACATTAAGTGGCAATATGTTAAAATTAGTTGCCTTCCATTCTTTCAACTTTACTGGAAAAAAGTTACATTTTCTTTTCAGATTGTATTTCCTCAAGTATAAAACAGATGCATTTGGATAAATAGATTTGGAACATATTATTAAATTAAATGAAGAAAAGGAAACATAATGAAATAAAATCCAAGTATCTAAAAAAAAAAAAAAAAAGAAATTCTTTTCACAGGCCCAGAGTGGAAATCTAATGTTCCTTCTCTACTTCACCCCAGTATGAGGATGACAGGTATTCTGTCATCTTCCAAAGCACCATCTGAGATGCCACTTCTGATCTGAACAAGAAGGGGGTGTCCATTCATGGAGAACCAATTTCAAAATCCAGATAAATGTATTAAATCTCTTTCTATATTGAGCACATTGTTTGTGCTTAGTACATTTATTACTATTATTACAATAAAATTAAATGGTGCCATCTGAGATCAGGTTCCTATTATATGTCTATGTATTCATTGTAAAAGACATTTTTAAATAGACCAAGCAGAGGAAAGAAGTATTCTTTGTGGTAAAATGGGGTACGGGAATGAGGCACAGAGAAACGAAGCCTACTCAGAGGGATACTGGAGACCATGGCAGATCATCATCTCGTTTGTAGGGTTCTTGCGTTTGCCTTCTCTTAAGTCCCATTTAAAAATGGTACTGAGCCAGCTCAGCACAACTCTGCTCACCTTGGGGTCTCTCGAGCATCACCCCTGTTGGGGATGTGCTTGGGAAGCCGAGCACCCGCTCAGTCCAAGCCTTTGAGCTTGCTGGAGCACATGGGTCCGAGCACCCTAGGGGATTGCATGGCTGTCCTTGGTGCAGCTGGTCCTAAAAGCTTTACAGCACCCCTCAGCTTAGCCATCCCAGCTCAGCTCTTCCTCACCTCCTTGTGAATACTTTCTGCCTAATATTTTGAAAATGGAAGGAAGTGAACCTGCTGGAAGGTGACTTGCTTACATATAATGGGAAATCTATATCATAGAATCTCTTCCCCACAACCTGACTTCTACCCTTTGCATCTCAGACCATTGAGTGTAAGCAGAGGTTTCTTCCCACCCTGGACCACTGGAGGAGGTACATTCGTGCTCATCAGGACCCGAGCTCCACTCATGTACGTGATTGAAAAAAAAAAAAAAGTCCTAAAATAGGTTTAGAAAAGGGTTTTGAGTAAGGTCCTTATTCATTTGTCAAGAGACTAAAATGCTGAACACGCTTAAATCAGAGCAACTTGTTAACCTTACGTGCTAAAGAAATTCTGCAAATGCATTTAAAAAATGCGGTAAAATATGAAGTCTCTGCTGCTTCTCACCCAGACAAATAAACCTTGTAACTGCAGGCCGCAAAACAGAGCTAATGGAGGAAGGCGCATTGGAGTTATGTTCACAACTTGGAACACTGCAAGGGTTCAACAAACATTTCAGAATAGAGGAGGGAACGGCATAAACCTCACAGACAACAGTCCCATCCCAGTGCCAAGCTCTCGGCTTAAGCGCCAGGGACTAAAGAATCCCGAGACCAGAGGGAGACAAGGGAATAAGAAACACAAAGCAAAATCAGCACCACTAATCGAGTAGCTAAGATACAAAATCTCAAAACACAACAAATGTGCCATATTGCTAAAAAAATGTTGTTTTGCAGATAAACGAATAAATTTACTTTCAAGCCAGCTTTTTTTTTTTTCAGTAGCTTCAGCCCTATTGCTTCCTCTGCACATTTGCTTCCCCAGATGCGACTTAGATACGGCATCTGAATTTCCCTACTTAAGCTGTGTAGTTGAAGCAAGACCTAGACGAAGGAATCATTGCGTCCTATCCACACTTATGGACCTGCTGGCTCCACGGTGCAGAGCAGAGCAAAACATTTGTGGGGAAAAGTGCAGCAGGGCTACAGCAACAAAAGAGGGAAAGAAATAAAATGGCAATGCCTTGGGATTCAGTAAGAGGAGAGAAGCATTGAAGATCTGAGGAGGGAATAGAGAAATAAGGGAAGATGGTAGGAGTGTGAAGGATGTAGTGGGATGATGAGTAGAACTAATGAAATTGAGTTTCCTGGGCCTTTGTAGCTGGGGTCTCTGGTGTCGCACAGCGTGCAAGCTCCGACCGACGTTTTCCCTGTGGTGGGAGTATTTGCAGTGTCTCTCCCTCATGTGAATTTTCTTAGTGTCTGTTTGGGGGGTTGTTGATGATACAGTCATTTGGAGATAGGATCCAGGGAGATCCAGATAAACAATAATTAAGCCTTTTTCCTCAAAAAAAAAAAAAAAAAGAAAAGGAAAAAAGCTGTAGTCAGAATGAACCGGGACTGGAAGATGCAAAATGTAAAGGAAGTGAAATAAAAAAAGGCCCTTCTCCACCTAAATGTTTAAAGCTGACTTTTTAAAAATTTAAATGGCTAATGGGAGAGGAAAAAAGCTCTGGATGGAGGGAGGGCAGTTAAGACAAGTGCCTAAAAAGCTCCATATTGCCAGATGAGTGCCCTGGATGGAGATGGCTGAGGGGTAAAGAGTTTGATTTTAGGTGATAGAAAGAAACAAGGCGTTTGGGGTAGGTGGGAGAGGAGGTGATGGGAAGAAACCCATTGCGGTCTCTGGAAAGTGCTGGACTGTAAATTTGGATGAGGTAAAGAAAATTAAAAGCTTCTCCCTCGTTAGTCCCCACCCCATTAAACCTGAAGGTGGTAGAGGAGGAGATGTGGGTTTCCTCTGTGATGGCCAGGAGCCCTCCGTTCCCCCACAGGACTATCCCCAGTGCAAGCACCAAAGCTCCAGCCAGCTCAGGAGAAGCCAACGGTTATTCCTCAGAGGGAAACAGGCCAGAGGTGGTAACCCAGCTGTGATAACCTCCTCTGCACAGCTTAGGGACAGGCAGGAGGTAACCCAGCTGTGATAACCTTCCCTACATGGCATAAAGACAGGCAGCTTTCTCACTTACCGGCCAGGTCTCCATCTGCTGTTGGCAGCTGCAGTGCCAGGGCGGAATGTGTTGGGCTTGGAAAGACAACATTCCAGGTGTCCTTGGAGACCCCACCATCTGGTGTCCCACCCCATGTTCTAACCGCCTGCTGTGCCTGGCATCCCTGCATCCTCACCACCCCGTGTCCCCCCTGCCATCCCTGGTGTTCCCCACGTCTTTACCACCCAATGTACCCAGCATCTCTGTGCCCCCACCACCCTGTGCCCTTGCTCTGTCCCCACCACCTGGTGTCCCCTACATCCTTGGCACTCCCCCTGTTGCCACCACCCAGTGTCCCCCATGTTCCCACCATCTCCATGTGTCCACCACCCCTCATCCCTGGCTACCACGCTGCCTGCCACCACTCCCCCACCTGCATGGAGAGCCCCCAGGCTTGGCCAGGACTCGGGAGCTAAAACCAAAGGTGGCAAATCTGTGCTGTAAATGAGTCCACCCAAGCTAAGTAGCCAACCCAGCCCACCCACCTTGCGTTATTTATGACAAGTGATGGCTCTATATGGGGTAACAAATTTGAAACTCGTTATGAACTTGGTTGAGGTTACTACTCTAAAGTTCCTAGTTGCCAAGCAAGATCTGATCAAATTTTTAAAACATTTTAACAGTGTGCATCTTAGTATAACAGAAATGTGAAACAAAAAAAGAAGCAAGAATTACAACAGGTGAAGTAATCAGCAGGCTTATTATAGACACTGTCAGGTTGCTCAAGTCCCCTAATTTAAGTTAAAAAAAGAAAGAAAAAAGTACTAATGCAGATGGATTGCTCATAAGATGTATTCAAAGTTGCTAGTCCAAACAGCATCATTTTTAAGGCTAAGCATTCCCTGTACAGCAATGTTTGAACCGAATGCTTTTTATGGATGCGATTAGTTCGTATAGTTGTGTGATTATGCACATGGGATCTGATTCACGGGATTGCTTCTTTCTTCCTTGACAAAGGATAGATGTAAGAAGCCTAAAAAGGTTTGTGCTGGTTAAAAATATTCATGAAAAGTAAAACTTCAGGTTCAGAAAAGCCACATAAGGAGAAAAAATGGAGTTTCTAGATCTTTTGAAATTTCTACTGTGCAGAGTTGTAGTGTTTAAGGCTCATAAAATAGATTAAGAGTCCGGTGACACACAAGAGTGGGTTTTTTTCTCTGCTCTCTGTTTGGTTATATATCAATAGGTCTTCTAGGCAGAAGAAAAGACTTGCTGACTACATCAAAGATTCCTCACTAGGAACAGACCTTAAAAAATAAAAAGTAGGCCTACTTGAAAAATGTTCGTCTGGTATTTTTTAGTGGAGACTTTGTTTCTTCACTAAAAATATGCAGCCCCCAAAATATTTTCTTTTTTTTCTGAAAAATAAACAAGAAAATAAAGAAGTTGTGTTTGATTAAACCGTGACTGATCTGAGAAGCAGGCTGTATTGGTCGCTGTGATACATAGCCCAAGCAGGGAGCGCAGATTAAATACAAGGACACGAAGTGTTGAGGACACACCTTTCACGAGACATTGAAACAGAATTCTCAAAGCAAAATGCTTTGCTTTTCATCTCCACAATGGCTTGTCTTAAATACTTCCATGAAAAACTGCAGGTAGCCAAAGGCAGCCAGGGGAAAGCTTTGGAGAGTGTCTGGG
Source organism: Butorides virescens (assembly GCA_017310255.1). Taxonomy (NCBI): domain Eukaryota; kingdom Metazoa; phylum Chordata; class Aves; order Pelecaniformes; family Ardeidae; genus Butorides; species Butorides virescens. Next base: position 61,841 of record JADKXX010008025.1, on the reverse strand, counting down.
ACAAATGGTGAGGCATTGACTTCCAGCATGGGCGGCCTTCGGAAGGGAGCGGTCATGGCCCTTGGTGAGATGGCTCAGCCACGTTGTTGCTACGTCCCTCTGAGAGCAGTAGAGAAAATAAACATTAACATCACATATTCTTGCAGTCTTTTCTGGTCAAAAGCTATGTTGTTTATTGAAAGTATGTCTTTTATAGTTCTACGATGACTACCTGGCTCTTCTACCTTTGAAGAGACGCAATGTTCAGGTGTTCAAAGGTAAGCATGCACATGGCCATGGTTCGTTTTGGGACGTTCTGGAAATAAATTATAAAGGAACACAGGGGAAGTCTATGCTTTGGGAACTGGAGAGAAGATACACTGGACAGGGAGGGTCACAGGTGTTTCCTACCAATCTGTTTGTTCGCTTTTCATTTATAACTTGCCATTTCCCATTGCTAACTGCGTGAACATTTGCTAGGTGATTTCCATGGGGGTACTTGGTAGCTACAGATCACACACTAGGGGCAGCTTTGTTTGGCCTAGGAGCGATCTGAAAAGCTGCTGTAAGAGGCCTAGCGTTAGGATATTTATTGGAGGTAAATCCCCTCTCTTACCAAGATTAATGAATGTGGGCAGAGGCTCATACTCAAGACACCATGGGGTTACGCAGCTACTGTTAAATCCTTGGGGAGGCTACCTCGCCGCTAGCCATGCCCTTCATAAAGCATAGGCTCTTGCATTACTGGTAGATTTGCATGTTCCCATATCCAATAACTCTGATTAAGTGGCCTATTTAGAGCATCTATCATAGCATTAAGAACAGGTTTCTGCCACGCTGTGGTGATGGAGAACATTTTGTGACACCCTGGAATTGAATCCCCTTACTCCGAACATACCCTCTGGCTTCGGATAGCCCCACGCTTACTTCCTGCAAAATGCATTAATTTTGGAGGCCTATTTGTTTTAATGCCTTTAGCTGCCTACGTCATTCCTGAGAAAGGATGAAGGTGTGACAGGTTGGCACATTAGTCTAAAACCCAGGATAATTCAGGACTGAGGTGAAAATGAAGAGTATCACTAACACTCGGACCAGCGCTGGGGAAGGAGGAGCCCAAGAAAAAGCAGCAACTTCTGTCTCTGCAACTGTTTTAAAAAAATAATGGTAAAAAACACCAACAGAAAGTTGGAGGAATTTAGTTCTTAATGCAGCTGGGCTCCTGCTCCTCCCCTCCATGCTATTTTTAAACAAATTACTTTAAATATTACCTAGACATTAATGTTTTTGGGTACTATTCATGCTCCATAACTGCTTTTCATAAATGTTTTAATGGGTCCAGGCCCAATTCCACTGTGGTCAATTAGAAGATTCCAGATAAATCCTTCCTTCCCCTCCTTGCATTAGTATGCAGCTTGTAAGAGGGCTGACATTGGTCTGTGCTTTTATCTTAAAATAATCCAAAAGGCAGTTTTCCTATGGGAAGAACTATCACTGTATAATTTGTGGGTGGTACTTAAAGGCATGTTACCCAGGTAAAAACGCTTATCTTTAATTTAGGGCCCAATTTTCAGACATGCTGAACACAATTCTACCTGAAGTTAAATATAGGCTTTGGTGGTCAATACCTCTGGAAACCAGAACCATAATTTTTAACGCATCTCATTTTGTCTCAGGCTTGGATTGTCCAGAATTAGGTTTAAAGTAGTTTGGAAGTGCACTTCCATGTGTTCTCTCTGCAAATATTGCAGCAAAATGAAGTGGCATATTATGATAAAATATGTTCTGTTTTATTTATGTCTTAACTTCATGCCTGTGAGTATCTGACTTCAATGAAATTCATTTTTAAATGGACCTCAAACTTTAAATAACTAAAAGCATCTTTCTTCACAACAAGAACGTAGTAGGTCTGTGGTCTGATATGCCATAAAAAATGGAGGATGAGCCGTAAAATACCTTGGGAAATATTGATTTTTTTGTTTGTTCATATTATGGCTGGCTAACTGGGTAAGTACTACCATGGTTTGGTGCAGAAACACGAGTTCAGGTTTCTGTTGTAGCTCTGAACCTGCAGCATGGTCTGGGGCAAATAGTTTACTGAGTAAGGCCCCGAGCCTTTCTGCTATACATGCCTAGGTCTCTGAACCCCAAAGTTCCAGCTTTAATCATAACTAGTTTAAGAGTGCTCCTTTAATGCTCTTTAAATGCAATTTTTCGAAGTACTTTTTGGCATACTTTAACTGCAGAGTTTCACATTTGTCTAGGATGTTTTACGAAATGAGAAATGATTTCTGGTATTTGAAACCAAGCTTGAAATTGTGCTGAAAACACAGTTCTCGCAGAGACTTTTCAGCTGAATTAATTACAATACAATCAAGCTGTGGCGTGTGGGACAAGAAACATCTGGTGATAACCTTGGCTGATCTTACTGTAGATTGCATTCATGAGTCTGAATAGTTTTCTGGACATATTGATATAACCATTATGCCCTTTTTCAATTTATGTACTTGTGATGGCTTTGGCCAGCTTGACAAAAAAAAAAAAAAAAATCCCACACTTAGGTCAAGGACTCGGGAACCGTTAGCTTTCAGTGAGAAATTACTTGCGGACTCATTATACGTTTATTGTCTAAGGCTCTTTGTAATAGGAAATCTGTTTTGTACGTTAGCAATGTACATCATTAGCTTTGTATATTCCAACTGGAACTATTAGAAACACATCTTCCTCCAAGAAGAAAACTCGAAACAATTCAACAAAAGAAATAAGAAATCAAGCTGTGCTATTCTTTTCATTGTCTTCTAGTTATATTATCTGTGTATGCATATATGTACTGAGGAAATGTAATGGCTAAATAGCTTCAAGATAATTCTAGCTTTCTAAAAGCAAAAAGAAAATCATCCTTCTGTGAAGCTGAACCGACCAGACAGCACAGGGAAAATATCCACGTATGCCCAATACACAGCTATATCGCCTTTTTTTATTGTCAGCTGCCCTGTCCATAAGCAAAATGTCACCCCTGCAATCTGGTAGCATTCTCCATCCAGTCTGATGGGATGGAAAAGATGGGAAAGGATGGGAAAAGATGCAGGGCAAAAGAAAGCCAAGCGGCTTTAGATGTTGATGTCTTCTGTGTGCCAAAATACTTCTGGTGGTTTAGATTTTAGAAACACAGCTCTTGGACTTGTGTCTGAAAATTGAAAACAGAGTAACCGTGCATGTAAACATACTGAATCCCATTGAAATTTCTAATAAAATAAAAAAAATCCTGACACTTGATGGAAGAAATCATTTCAGTTGATCAGATTTCTGATCTCAGAAAATAAGGGACAGTTCATCATAAAGCTCGTTTTCTCTGCAACTGTACCATTGTGTCCACTTCTCCTGAAGCATGAAACCATCCTGACCTAGAATCATAGACTCGTTTAGGTTGGAAAAGCCCTTTAAGCTCATCAAGCCCAACCATTCCCCTACCCCTGCCATCCCATCCCCAAACCCTGGCCCTAAGCACCTCGTCTGCCCGGCTTTTAAATCCCTCCAGGGATGGGGACTCGACCCCTTCCCTGGGCAGCGCATTCCAGTGCCTGACAGCCCTTTCGGGGAAGAATTTTTTTTCCTAATGTCCAACCAAAACCCTGGGCAGATTCCAGTTGCAGCATCGATGGGCACTTTACAAAGGGGGAATTCTGTGAAATGGGTCCAGTTGGGACGTGTATCTGACCTCTCTGCTTCCTCGTGCATGGCAGCTTTATAACACAGTGAAGTTATTTCACAGTGGTAGGAGCCCAGCTTCAGCCCCCCCATGACAGCTTCCTCCCAGCTCTGCTGCACGGCTCAGTGCGGCACCGATTCACTACGTGTGTGGGTTTACACCTTACCTGCTGCACTTCTCTTTCTGGCTTGACGCAAAAACCGGTGGCTGGCATTCTGCAGAGGCACCAATTTGGATGGAATTGGTTCTAAAAGACTATAACAAACATTACTACCTCTTTGCAATAGGTGGCACACATAACGTTCTTTGTGCTTTCTAGAGGCAGTCGGGAGCGATCTTGGCTTTGCGTAGAAAATCTATACAAATAATGTCTCTTCTGCCAAAGAGTTCTTTTTTCTTAGATCTTCACGTCTTAAATTTCTGTATGCCCAGATTTATGATGCTCTGCTGCTGTATTTAATGTAAATTGTGAGAGTTTTGCTTAGTTGCAGGTAGCTACAGGGTTTTAACAATCTGTAGAGTTTGATCACTGAAGCACTGTTTAAATATGGAAAAAAAAGTCTATGAAATCCTTTTGACCTTCACGTTATCCACAAACACAGGAAACTTGTTTTACATTAGATTTTAGAGATACCCACGGCATATCCATTTTAAATTATGCAGTCGGTCTAGGAAAAAACTGGTTTTCCCTGCATATCAGACACATCCAGACATGTATTAAGCATCTCCAGAACCTATAAAGAAATATTTCTATTCTACTTAATAACTGTGGGCCTGATTCTCTTTCACTGGTGTCATTTCATTGACTACCACTGAACTACAGCTGCGTCGTGCCTATGAAAATGATAAAGCCGGGACTTTTGTTGATCACAGTGTGTAGCCTAGAGATACGAGCGAGACTTTGCTTAAAAGTCTCATGCCGGTTGCATTAAATCTTGCTGCAAACCTGAAAGTTAACATTTTAAGAAACGTGTCTTATAAATAGTTTATGAAGACCATTTCTTCTCTTTAAGCTGGTGGTATTCAAGACTTCATATGATTTGTGAGATTCAACATAAAATCCCCAAATATGTTGTTAATTTTTCCCTGGGGATTTTATGTATTTATGTATATGCAGCCTATTTTCTTTAGCTGTATTTGAAAGCTATTTCACAGTACAATGAGGTCCTAATTTTTACAGCCAACCAAGGCTGTGCCTTCCATGTAATCAGCTGTTTGCTTGTATAGCAGAACAAAGCAATGCCCTATGAAAAATTAAGTTGTATTTATTTTTTAATATAGTACTCAGAATATTAGGTATATGAATCACATAAACCAGAATCTAATTAAATTATCAGTTCCCACAGCAAGTTCTGCATCTTCTACAAATACATCTGAAACTGTATTAATCATAACCCTGCTTATGAATTCCCCAAGCTAAAGCTTTTGATGTTGCCTGCTAAATTCTTAACAGAAATTACGAAAATCCAAATACTAACAGGGCAACTGAAACCACCCTGTTGCTTAAACAACTGTATTTTTCAGTGATAAATTGGGACTCTCGAAGTTGCGCTCCTATTTGACTACCAAGAGGTATTTGCAAGCATGGCAGGCTTTTCTGCTCTTACTGGGCTCATGTCTGGCACAAAAATGTGCAGCAACAGGGAACAAACTAATCAAAAACCCTACCCAGATTTTTACGTGCGTTTGTCAGCCCGCGTCTTTCCCCTAGGCCAGCGGGATTCAGTGTTAAAAAGGTGTGTTTGGCAACGGCAGGGCTTGCTCTCCAACCTCCTTATTCACAGCTGGATGTGTAACAGGTATCCCATGCAACACCTCATCCAGGCTGCTGCCTCGCAGAGGCGATACAGCCTGACTCTGGACCCACTGCTCTTTGCTTGTAGGCAGCGTGTCTGCTTGGCCATTCCTTCTGGAGCCAGCCCATCCTCCAGGAGAAAATGCATTCGAACTCCTAGAAAGAGTTCACACGAGAGCAACAAGGATGATGGGGGGACTGGAGCATCTCCCCTAGGAGGAAAGGCTGAGGGAGTTGGGCTTGTTCAGCCTGGAGAAGAGAAGACTGAGATGGGACCTGATCAATACCTACAAATATCTCAAGGGTGGAAGTCACGAGGACGGAGCCAGACTCTTCTCAGTGGTGCCCAGCGCCAGGACAAGGGGCAATGGGCACAAACTGAAACGTAAGAGGTTTCAGTTAAATATGAGGAAGAACTTCTTGACTGTGAGGGTGCCCGAGCCCTGGCCCAGGCTGCCCAGGGGGGCTGTGGAGTCTCCTCCTCTGGAGATCTTCAACCCCCGCCTGGCCGCTGTCCTGTGCCCCCTGCTCTGGGTGAGCCTGCTTGGGCAGGGGGGTGGCACTGGGTGAGCTCCCAAGGTTCCTTCCAACCCCTGCCATGCTGGGATTCTGTGAAAGCTACCCATCTGGTATTGTCCCAGCATTGATTTATAAGTCTAAATGAAGAGAAAAAAATGTCTTCTGAAACAACCGTTCCCTTGTTTTCCTTCTGATATACCTCACAGCTAAGCACAACAGTTTTCCTACCTGGTTTAGGTCTAATTTTCAGGTTTGGAATTTGCTTCCCTTTGCAGTGTTGAGCCAATGTCAGGAGAGGACAGCTGCAGCAGAAAGGAAAAAAATTTTCATGCGTTTCAAATTCTTGAAGTCATTCCCTTTGTATACAGATAACGTTTCTGCAGAGAAAGTGCATTCCAGTCGTAGATCTAACCTGAACATAAACCCTGGTGACTAACCGCAGCAAATATCTCTCAGATAGACACGTTAACGACTGGTCATGCCTGTATAATAAACGATGCTGAGACTCAGTATCCCATGGTCACATTTAAAAGAGACTTCATTTATAAAAATAGTTTCCTTATAAAATACAGCATATAAGTGTACTTGTCTTGTTGACCAGAAATTATATAAAGATTTTGAGTGTTCTTCCCTCTTTCCATTCACCTTACTATAGCAAAAATTAAGCTGCAAGTTAAGGAACTGTCTGCCTTGATATGGCATTTGCATGTGTCAGGGAACTATGGACCTGCACAGACTGAGGGAGATAAAGTGATGCAGGTGAGAACCCGAAGCCCAAGCCAGTTAAGGCTGTGTTCAAGTTCTCATAAATGATACTGGCATACTGAACTACTCGTGTTCAGCCAAGGCATAAAACCCAACGGTAGGTCTGCAAGTGATGCTAATTTGATTGCTCCTGATCACTCATGATCATTTGAACATGCCTTCAAAGAGCCTTGTCTTGCTGCAATGCTAGTTTGGGTTGTAATTCAAGGGCTGCCCCGAATAACGTTCTGTCTGCTGGCAAAACTTTGAATATGAATATGCTGCTGCTGTTAATTTGATTTGGCTGGTTTCTCAGAGGGTGTGAACTAAAGCTGAACTTACTATTACTCATCAGTGGCTAACACAAGCACTTTGCAACGAATCGACTAGCTCCATCTGAGTACCTTTCGGGGATTTCCTTTGTGTATTCAGAAAGGACAGGCAAATTATTTCAAAATTAAATGTGTAGAATGACCCAGTTTATTGCAGCTTAAATAACTGTGGAACACATCTTTGAGAAATCCCAGATCCATAGAAAAATACATTACCTGCAAGGGGGTAATAACGTTGAAGGGCTGGCTATTTTTCCTAAGCAAGGCTCATTCAAGAGAAGTAAAGTGAGTGCAGCTCACTTGCGTTCTCCCTGTAGTATAACATAGCCTCATCTGCCTGTGGTCACACAAAGTCTGTCATGGGGCGTGAAAATAACTCTGTAGCTTGGGCATTCTGTAGCGTCCCAACCACCGAAAAAGAGAAGCCAGCAAAAAAATAAGAGAAAGCAAGTAGAGAAAAAAGGAACTTCCTCCCTAGTCGTCTCCTCACTTTATATTTTTATGTCTCCTATGTTTTGAAGTCCTTGCAAAAATTTTTCCTTGTAGCATAGTTATCTTCAACACAAAATAATCTGATATCCCACTTATCTGCAATTTTAGAAGGCTTCACGCACCACATTCATATCTAGCAATTGTTAGAATGACGACTTTATCAGTTGCCAATATTTGTTCATTCAATATGCAGCAGAAAGTAATCTTAGCTCAAAGAGTTTTTAAAAATATTTTCCATAGAAGTTAATGCCTGAAATACATGAAATAAAGTTCAGTATAATTAATATAGTAAAAGTCTCAGTCACCAAAAGGAAATTGCAGAATGTGGGTGTCATGCTGCTACCTGTTGCCTAGCAATGTTGCATACGTGTGGCACAAGATTGATAGATATCACCCACTCAGATCGCTGGATTCAGACCTTCACCGCCGAGTTGTCAGTTGGAAAAACTGCCAAGAAGCAGAGAGAGAAATAACAGATGGGAAGAGAACCATCACAGAGTAACTTAGTGTCCAGCACCACACTACCCAGAAGATCGGGGATGTTAAATTTTATTGAGTCTGTTTTTCCAAAGGTCCAAGTTAATAACTACATGTATATAAATATATATATATAAGAAAACTTGCTTCCTAGCTAGGGTGTATCTGGGTCGTGCAAGTTGAGGTAATGATATCCTGAAATTAAAATGGCAATTCAGTTTCATAATTTTTAGTGACTCACACTGCATTACCTTTAAGTAGGATGAACAGAAAATTCTCTGATATTATAGATAATTATAATGTTATTATAGCATTCCTGATAGCAAATGCTAAAGTTAAGATTAAGATGCAACACAACGTTTTAAGCAACTCATACCTTCTCAAAATATACTTTTTGCTAAAATTTTCCATGATCCACTTGGCTTCAAAGTCAGCTTTTTCTGAGAAATCTTTCTATGGAATTAGTTCTGCCATTTTTGAACCGAGTCAAGGAGCCTCCATATGTTCTATTTTAAATTCTGGACTTGCATAATTCCAAAAAATGACTAAAGATAGAAGCCTCAGACCTGACAGGTTTTATAATTCTCATTAGAGGAAGAAAATAATCTTGGTTTGAAGAAAATTAATTAAGTGTTTAAAAATAATGCATCCAAAACAATTCCCTGCACATGCACAAGGACAGCCTGAAGACGGTTTTTCAGGCCAAAATGGTTTTAACTACTGTTATATAAGAAGGCATGCTCTTAACTGTTTAAAGTCGTTACACTTGAGGAAAGCCTTATTTGTTTAGCCCCATCCATTAATAAGGATTCATTAAAATAATACAAAGCACCAGAAAAATCTAATTAGAAAAAGATCAAACAATCAATCCAACAGAGCATGAACTGAACAGCCATCTGTTGAACAGTCCCATTTGCAAAGAATTCAGCATCCATCTTAGTCGTGGAAAACAGAGGAACTAACAACACAAAAGCCAAGGAAGGCACGGTAAATAATAATGAGCAAGAGAAGTCAAATAAATGAGAACTAAAGTTGATCCTAATGCCCACGAAGGGTGCAGATTGCTTTTTTGGGGGGGGGAACACAACAGCAAACCATTGATGGATGCTGAAGAGAATGAGGGTACCAGCCCAGACTAGCAAAATTCACTGGATAAAGTGGGAAGGGATGTGATGGCACGCAGCACCCAGGTCATCAGCAAGCTCCTCTGGAGCCCGCAGCGTTAGAGCTGCGCGAGGTCCAGCACTAAGCCTGGGCTTGGTGCCTCCACGAGATGGCTGCACAAATATCAGCTCTGCAGCTCATTTTAGGGTGGAAACACTTCCCTAATGACCCACTCGGGAAGGTGCTTTTTGTGTTCACACGGAGTATCTCAATTGCATCCTGGTTTTGTTGACATTTTGGTGTTGTTTAAAGTGCTTAGATAAGATTTCCAGAAGTTTAAAAATGTACAAGTATCAGTGAGCACTCTGTTGCCTCCCAGTCAGCTCCTGCAACGCCCACGCAGCATCGCTGCTCGCTACAGCCAACTCCCACGCTGAGTTTGGGACCTTACATGGAGCCTAAGACCCGAGCAAGCCAGGTGCATGAAAAGCTATTTAGAGCTAATTAACAGAAAATGCTAAAAGGAGAGGTGTTTGGGGCTCCTCCCTTCCCTAAGGTTGGGCACCTGAGCCAGCTGGGGTGGTGGACTGGCAGCTCTCCTCGTGAGGATCAGAAGCCCAGCTCTGCTGTTGCAGGTAGGTCCCTACTTTGTGTTTTTGTGAGAAATGAATAGATCTCTCTTTATTTGCTTTTGAAATGTAGCAAGAGGAAGCAGTCACAGGGTTGTTCCCTTTAATGTGGTTTTCTAGAGGTAGAGCGGCTGAAAAAAATGAAATATTTTGGTTGTTTGCATGTGTCCTGAGTGGTTCAAAATTGTATCTTTGAGCATGTGTGTTTTTTTGACTGCAAGGGAAAACGAGGAGGGTCTGTCCTCTTTGGTGAGATGCCCAAGCTTTGTGGCAGGGATTGAAAACTCATGGGCTCGCAGAGAGAGCACGCGGGAGAGTTAGGAAGCCAGGAAGGAAGAGGAGTTGTTGTACCCCCTGCCTTATTTTTAGCTAATACTGGCATCATGCAAAATGTTTCCAACAGTCTTGAGAGTGGTTTTAGAAACAGTAAAACACAGAAGTACAAAATTATGAGGAAGAGGGCTTGGGGCTCTAATGGGAGGATTTTGCTGACTTTTCTGCACTATTTCTTGACCTCAACGTGACATTTGTCTTTTTTTTTTATCATTAATGTGCATCTTCTTGGCAGCTGGTGATACAAAATAATGGCTTTTTTCCATGTGACAAAGGAGAATGCATTTCTTTGCATTTGTAGCTAAGGGAGCAGGGCAGACAGCCTAGTCTTCTTCCCACAGCAATGTGGGCATCCCGAGAAAGACGTGAGCTGGAGGGCCCTGGAAGAGCGTGTGCCGTTACTCTTCATCTTCTTGTGGGTCTTGTAGTATTGCGAGGCTGAATTCCAGTTTGGCGTTGATATTCCACTCAAAAGCTGTGATAACATTTACTTTGAAAAGAACCAAAGGAAGGTAATGGACCAGTTCAATCTTGCTTAAGCTTATTTAACGATACGCACCTTTCTAGCGTGAGGAATGTAACATTTTTGCTTCGTTCTGACTATAAGGAAGCCTTTTCTCAACTAAGAGGGTGGAAGGGTGCCAATAGCAGCGCTATTATTTGGCAGGTAGGAGGTAACCTTACAGTAAACAGCTGTCAGCTTTGTGGTCTAGCTGAATTTTAATGGCTCAAAGACTAAAGAGAGTTATGATTTTGCCTGAACTCTTGGGGTCTGGACTGAATTACTCAGGGCTACGTTTAAGTTATCACGTTAGGGTCACATGACTTGTCTATATAAATTCCTCAAAGGTGCCATTAAAATGTCAGTTCTTAACTTAGCTAGAACTGTAAACCACTTCAGCACAGTTGAAATCTCTGATCTAGTATAAACCAATCAAAACAGGGTAAAAGGAATATTGTGTGGTTGGAGGCGCTGTCACTTTTAACCACGTGCAGGTGTATGCCATCACCCCCTGTAATTTCAGGTTAGTTTTGTTCTGCATGCGATGGAAAGTCAGGCTTAGCCTGGGTAAACCAATAGTATGGTTTAGTAGAAAACTTAGGGGATGTGGCCTTCTATTTAACTTCAGCGTGTAAAAGCCAATCCCTTTCTCTTTTTCTTGGCTGTCCGTCAAAATATAAAAGGGATTTCCAGACACTCAAAATATGGACAACTACTGAATAAAGTCCCTCCGTTTTTAGAGAAATACTTAGTGTGATTATTAGCAGCCTCAGAATATTGATAGGGATGGGAAACCAGAAAGGACCATAACATTTAAATTAGGCCAGTGGCAAGTTCCCTGTGAATCACAACCTGGAAAAAGAAAAAAATAAATGCACACCATTTGGAGAAGCCTGTGCCGAAGCAGTGATTTATGACCATTGCTTATGCATAAAGAAAGAACATTTAAATCTGTACTGTAATTCTGCACTGAGGCAAGTACCTTCAGTTGCTGCTGTGGACTAGGCACACGTACTTACCTATCTGTCAGTGACAGCAGACAATTAAAGCAGTAATTTAATTGGGGATTCTGGAGCAAAGAGTGCGGGGATGAATATTGATACCTTAATGAAGGATCAAGCTGTGGTAATAGGTCCTAGTGGTAGCGTGCGGTATGATGAGCTAGGGTTTTGATTTGAGGAAAGTTAAATAGAGATGCAAAACTACAAGTCAGTGAAAAACTATAAATTACAGGTGACTAGCGACGTGCAGGTTCAGAATCGGGTGTGTTTGCCTGTCCCTGGTATGCCTCATGGATGTACACCTGCATGACATTGATGGTTTTCCTACAGATTGGAGTAAGGCTTTGCATTTCCTGACAGTATGTATGCCAAGGCACTGTCTGTTACAGAAGGCGAGGGCAAATATACTCTGCCGTACTTACGTTTTAAGCCATAATCTTTACATTATTCTGCTACTCCCACTCCATAGGAGTCAGAAATCCTGCAGCACTCCTCAAAAAAAATGATACTGCAGTGCTGATGAGTGTATCTCCAAAATGGATGTTGGTTGGAAGATAAACTTGTGCCCTGCAAGAAGATAAAATACAGATTTATTGAAGCAAACAAGAACAAAAAGCTGTATATTGGTTTTTGAGTCCTTTTTATATTTTAGGGTCTGTAAAATCAGGCTCCTTAGCCTTTATATTGCAAGTCAAGCAGGAAGAACTGTTGAAAGTTTTCTTCATCACCTGTCTTTTATGTCCCCTCTAATCAAGCAAATACCAAATTCCAGAGTGATTTGAGGAGAAATACTGTATTTCTTTACTAAAAACAAAGCAGAGAGAGAAAATTGCTCCTAATGCCTTATCAATAACAGTTTTCCTTTGATATCAATGGAAGTTCATTTTCCTGATCTCTCACCAAAGGCACGGAGGCACTTTCAGTACATTCAAGTTTATTTCCAAAGACTTGTGCCTCTTCACTTAGGACTGGATTTATTGCCTCTGCAAAAAAGCAGGTAAAACAGGCTTTATGCTGAAGAAAAAGGCAAAGCAGGAGGATTGAATAGAGGTGCCCATGGAAAGAATACAGAGCAACTCCTCCATATCCATTCCTCAGTCCCCTGGCTGAAAGCAGACGCTGGTATGGCTGCATTCCCATATTTTCAAGTATAGCACCGCTGCTTTCAGGAAATTACTCACACTTCACGTGTCCTTGTTCCTTTCCCAGCTAGCTCCAAATTCCCCACGGTGCTGCCTTGTGTGGAGCCGTGATGAGCCTCAGTGTCCTTGTGTGGAGTTTGTTGTGTTAAACTGGATGTAATAAATAAATCTCAGTCAATGCACAATGTTGAACTGTCAAGCAGTAGTTGGAAGTTCAAATATTGAGAGCTTAGCTTACTTATTGCCATGGCAATCACTATTAAAATATTTTTAGCTTACGCTAAAGGTACAAAAAAGAAGGGAAAGCATAAGGCATTTGAAATGTGAAGTACAAAGACTTTAATTTTAAAAAACGTTCCATATCCCATCAGTGAGGGGACCTTTTATATGGGAACCTGGGTTTTGACAATCTCAGATGATTAAACTTGATATTAAGTGTCTTCTCAGGGATAAAAAAAAAAGGTAAGTGCAGCTAGGCTGGTGCTGTTCACAGTCTCATACTGTTTTTATGAAACAACTGATCATGGCCTGAGCGTCACGCAACAGCTCTGCCTTGGTCAACTCTCTCGGCCACTTGCTGCCACCTCCTATCTCTAAAATACAAAGTTAGCAACAGATATATTCAAGCTCACCTCAGTGCCCTGGGGTTTAATTAATAGAGAAGTCTTAACAGTATTTGTCAATGTTTTTGCCACTAGCGTTACACTTTCTCATTCAAAGTTCGTAAAGGAAAATTACCCCCCACGAAGTATTATGTAACAATTTATTTCAAAATGTAAAAATAATCAAACAAGATCCTGCATCACTCGTTACAATGTCTGTGAAAGATACTGTCTAAAAAGCATGATAAAGGAGAGCGCTCTTCTTGGGGATGTCGTAGGGGATAGTGAATATCTGCAGGTAATTACAATTTCGAATGTTTAATAACGTTTTCACTAAAGCACATCAAACCTCCATCACGCTCTGTTGCTTTTGGTAGAATGTGATCTTCACGCATATGGATGCACAAACAGCTTCCCTGATTTTCTAAGAGAGGGATAGAGCTCAAGAATTTGCATTGTAGTTACTATTTTTTTTTTTTTTTCCCAGATATTGGAGTGTGACGTTTGAGAAATAAATGGTTTAAGTTTGCTTTGCTCAGACTGTGGCCAGAATTTGGAACGCGTGGTGTTTCCATATCATCTGGCGTGAACGCAGTGAGAATTGAGGCATGCCAGTATCAACTGTAAAGGCGGCGTTGATGGTAGAAGCAGATGAACAGGGATGTTTGCACCAATGCGAGCCTCTGTTCTTGCGTGGAGATGCACAAACCAGGTGCAGCAGCTGCCGAGTTGGGTTGTTTGTGGTGTGGCAGCCAGGAATATGCTTCAGTTTGCTCGAAAACAGAGTTTGAATTAAAAAAAAAAAAAAGTATTCAAAAGGAAATCAAAATTGCTTCATTGCCATTCAAACACTAAGCTACAAGGCTGAAATGTTTAATTATAAAATGGGCATTAGAACTTTTGTGTTATTTTGCGTTTAGGGACAACCTGGAGAATCTAGAGTTCCGAGACAGAAAATCAAATATATTCAGGGCTTTTGCGCTCCAGCTCTAGGGAATGTGATGGAGCCTCTTGTTGCTGTCTCCGTTGTGAAGAAGTCAGTCTGTCGACTAGAGATTTGGCAGTCCCTGCCAAAAAATACTAGAGCACTTTCTTCTACAGAAGTATCGGAACTACTCAGATGGTTCTGAAGAGACCCTTTCTCTTTGCGTTCAGGTCTGGGGTAACTGGAAAAAATACAGGTAGAGTCAGAATATCCTGGCTGAGAAGAACAATTTTGCTTGCTACTTACATTAATCACAGTACGTTTAGGCCAAACAGCTTGACCATGACTCAAGTGTGTGGGAGAGTTTCTTCGAATCACATAAGATTAGTGTGTGGCTCCTTCATTCCAGCTAGTGCTGTATTCATGCTAGCTTGCACAGCAACAGTATAATGCTTTTCATTAAAAAAATAAAAGTGTCTGTTGTAGTTTAGTGTTTAGAAAGAAGAAAAAAAACCCAAAGGATATCTCACCTACCTGGAATTTGGTCATTAGCTTTTGGTTCTTGCATTATTCGGTTGGACTTGATGGTCTTAAAGGTCTTTTCCAACCTAAATGATGATTCTATGATTATGCAGCGAGAACCCAAAAACCCCTCAACGTAAGCCATTTTGTGGTAAACGTAGAACTGCAGCATTTCCCGTTTAAAATACATGAAACCAGACTGGAACCATTTTCAGTATTTGCGTGGGTACTGGGGAGGCAAAAGGTGTCTTGGCCGAATGGGTCCCCTTCAGCCCTCTGTGCTGGAGAATTATTTATAAAGACTTTCTATAAGGTGGTGGTTTCTGGACAAAAGAATGAATTGAGTTAATAATCCGAACAGCGAGGTTAAAGAGTAGTTTACAGTCACAGCTAGTGTGAGAGCCCTGTTGTTTCTTTAACTAAGGTATTGACTGAAGTCGGGCTGCTATAAATCTTCCTGCAAGAAATCTGTATGTATACGAGCTTGAAAATTAAGTCTACCCTGTTGTGATTGAGACAGAAAAAGACCTGCCTCTCAGAACTTCACTGGTCTGTAAAATAACTAAAACATCTGCCAGGAAGGGGAAAGACCATGTGATTTGATACACATTTTTAAAAGGAATATTGAAGTTATACTTCCATTTAATTGAGACATTAATCCTAGAAAATTGGCTCCTACACATAACCTGAAACCTATATCACATTCTTCTACTTGTTTTCTGATTTCACCGATTGAAAGTACATCACTGAAAATAAATCCCTTTAGTTGTCCAAAATATGAACAATTTCAAGAGAAAACACTGAGCTGAAGAGAAATAAGAAGGGGGGGAAAAAAAAAAACCCACAGTAGCCGCAACAGATAAATAAAATGACTGTCTCTAATAAACTGGGAACCTGAGTACTGTGTTTGACAATAATATAGGAACTATAATTTGGCTCACAAACCTCTCAAGAAGTAGTAAAAACTGTTATGCGTTTTCCTGATGAGAAGCTGGGCATGCTGTTGACCTCATCATTTGAAGATGTTTCTTCTCTGGATATTCAGAGCACACGGCGCTTCCACTGAAATCTCTTGCTCTGATTGCTGAAGTGTTATATAGCTATTTTCTTGTACAATTGGAGCGATGCAGAAAGCAAAGCACGGATCCCAAGCACGCAGTCATAAAGGGTCTTGGGGAAACAGTCGGGTAATAAAACGTACGCTGCAAATACGGAATGCTGCAGCGAGAAGTGGTCAGTCATCCTTCTGCTGTGCTCCACGGGCTATCCGTGAACAGCAATTAGGAACTGCCTGTCATTTAGGCAAAGGTTAGCTCGCTAATTAGTAGGGTAGTCACCGGGCCGTGCGGTTGGGCTAGCAGGTTCCGTTTAATGGCTGCATGCGTAGAGAGAGAGTTCTCAGATATAGACTTCTAATTGCAATGTAATTCTTTATAGAAGGTATATGGTTACGAGCTCTTCTCATAAAACCGGATCGAAGGGATATAGACATTGACAAGCCGGTCATGGCAATAACTGAATTTTTAGGGCTGAGAGTTAGAGATTTAGGGGCTCTAGGCAGAGTTTTAGCATGCAGGCTTTAAGGATGCTGCGGGTCAGCGATGCTGTGCGATCGCACCCTGGGGTTACTCAGGCTGGCAGGAGCGGCGGCTGAGGAAGGAAAGTTTGTGGTGATGCTGGAAACAAAATTGGCTCTTTCGCTGCCTTAGCATGAAGTACATAATTTTTCTTGGCACGTGGTTTACCTTTGATCCGCCCAGTTGCTCGTGATCTTGGCCCAAATCTCAACTCCTCTCTTTCTCTCCTATGACTTTGATTCTCCTTTGTAATTTCTCATAGGCAAAGGATGGGTTTCTTTCCTGGTCACTTGATGCTGGATACTGAAAGGTATTCAGGCACCTAAATTTGAAGAGTTATTAAATGCATTTACAATTCTGGCACCTAGTTTTTCAAAATTCCTTATTTTTGATAAAATTTGTTGTCTGCCTCCCAGGAGGAGACACCTGCTTTGATTTTTATTGTTAGTTGAGGCCATTTAATCCACATCAAAGTATATGTGCGTTTACTTAATATGCATGCTGTGAACTGCCCCAAGGTTTCGGGACCAAATCTTTAGCCAATAGACATTGGGGAAATTTTCTGTGTGTTTCAAAGAAGCCACATCAATTTATATTAGCAGTTGGTTTGGTCTTTAATTTTTTTTCGTAATGGAGTATCTGATCTGAATCCAAAGGTCCATAAATGACATCCCTGGGTAGGGGCAGGGCGTCCAAAGACATTTGAATCCTCCTTTCCTGTCTAGATCTTTTTATGCAGAAGTATTTCACTAAACATTTCTCTAAATGTGCATGGAAAAAAAATTGAGCAGCACATAGAATCTATAGTGGAAAGACAGTTGTGTATTTTCATGCAGAATTGATGACTAGTTATGGGAGGCAGAATTACCAACTCTAGAGAACACAGATGTTAACTGGCATAATGCCCTCTTGATGCAAATAAATACATTAGATGCTATAAAAGATTTTAAAACAGGAGAGCTCATCTTGGCAGGAGATATATTTGCTGGATTTGTGCTATTCATTTTGTTTCATAGAATTGCTGTGGAATTGGAATAGACTATTTGAGGAGCTTCTAAATGCACCAGTGGAATCAGACTTTAAATTCATTTTATTTCTGATGCTTTTAAAGGGAGGCAAAAAAAAAAAAAAAGGCAAAAAAAAAAAAAAAAAGCAAGCTTAATCTGTGCATAGACACTTCACCTCCCTTAGTACCCGAAGGGTCTGAGCTACATGCCTGGTAAGCTAAGCATCGGCGCCGTCGCGGAGCGGCGCGAGGTTGGGCAGCTGTTCAAACACGCAGGGCTGGGAGCGCGTCGGGAGCGCTCCCCTTCCCTTCCCTTCCCTTCCGGAGCCGTGTTATTTGCATTCGTCCTCCTCCCTCGTTAATATTCTTCACGATCCAGGTCTCGCCGTTATCCCCGCCACGTTTTCACCACCTGCCAACTCTCCTCAAACGCTTCCTTTTTATTCCCATGTGATTATTTGAATTTCTTCCCAGTAAAACCTGCCAGACTATAATGTGACCTGTCTCCTCCCTCCCTGCCCCTGCTGCCTGTCACAAAAATACAGGAGGTTTTTGTGAGTCCATCTCTACCTCTTTTTATAACCCCAGGGACACAGGCCTCTATTTAGGGCAACAGATTTTTGAGGTCAAAAACCTGTTGACCTACCTTGGGAAGTGTTGCTGGGCTACTTGAAGGCAACGCGCTGTACCCTGCTGTTTGTACTGGATTTTTGTTGTGCAGCCTTTTTATCGCGGCGGTGGAAGGGACCCACACCTCAGTTGCACGCTTGGGGATATTTGTGAAAGCCCAAATAGTGAGGACTTGCCGTGTGCCAGAGGAGGTGGGCGCTGGGCTGATGTGTTACAGCGTTTCCTACCGTCGCGTCTCGCCGTTAACTTTGTGACGCTCGTTAGTAAGAGAGGAGAGTGAAGGGCAGGAGGGAAACGTGGAACGGGAGCCTTGGGTTTTTCCCTCTCTCCTAGGTGGCTGTCACATTCCATAGCAGCTGCTTTTATATCTTGCAGTCTTTTTTTTTTTTTTAAGACATGTCCCTTTTAACTTCCTGATCTCATTTTTCAAGCATTTTGAAGCATTTTGCCACCTCCCTTTGTCCCTCCTGTTTTCCCTGATGTCAAGAGAGCTTTTTTGTTCCATGCTGTTGTTTTATGAAGCCTTTGTCTCCTTATCCTCATCTCTCTCTCCTTTACATGCTACTGTGAGCTCCCTTTACTAGTGTCTGCATTTCTGCGTCACATCCATCTTGCAATATGACAGATGCAGCCTCTAAAATAACCTGTGCATGATGCATGCGACCCGAAAATAAACATTTATTTCAGCGTTAGGTGCGTCATACCTGCAAATAACCTCATTTATCTAGACACGTTTATTTTAATGCTTATTGTATAAATACCAGTGTCTCAGCATACTCTACAATACCATCTGCCACTTGCTCTTGTATTATGCATAATTTAATAGAGCCCTACGTTACTCCAATTTTTTATGTCGCCAAGTTCATACATAGCTACATGCTTTGACAAGGAGACAAGTGTGTTATAAAGATTACAGAAAATATTACGCCGAGGTTTAAAGTGGCGCTTTTTGGGCTAGAGCATGTTAATTCAGGCAAGGTATCTGACACTAGCAGCTGCACAATGTGGACCGGTGAAGTATTTTTTCCGTACTTGTTTTGAATCTCCTCAATAACTCAAATAACCAAGGGTAAAATGGCAGAATTGTGCTTGATAAGAAATAAAAGCACATACCACCCGCTCACCGATTGGACTTTTCAGTTCTCCCCAGGCTAGAAAAAACTCGATTCATGTATTCAAGGGAATTAACCTATCCTTTACTGGATTGCTGGAGTGTTTCGGTGTCCTTGATGGGACGCTGCAATGGCTATATTGGATCCGAGTGTTACTGTCTTGGTTCTTGAAGAAGCCAAATATCCATGGGGAGGAGATGCAACAAGTCCTGGAGCAAGCCGTCATGCAATCAGCATTAGTTTCTCCTGCTCCCATGGCTTAGTTTAACTTTTAGAGCCTTTTAGAGATTACTTTTACCTTTGTTTCGCATTCCAGGACATGCTTGGGTATTTCCATTCGCTCCAGATTGTTGATAATGTAATTGTTCTATAGAAACACTTTGAAAAAATTAAAATTTGCAACAGCTAAAAGCTGGTGCCTGTTTTTAAAGAAACTATTTGGCATCACCATCCTACCCTCTAATTGTGAATTTTTTTGATCGCCGCACGCCCCTCCTCTGGGATATCACTGCTCTTCGCTAAGTTCCCCAAGGCAATGTTAGAGGCTGGGGATGTGGTGTCAGGTGGTCCCCGAGGACTGAAAAGAAGTGAAATTAAATCAGTTCCTGTTGACTCAAACACCTCTAACTTCCTTAAATACCCTTCTACCTCTTCTGTGGGTTCTGGCCTGGCGGTCTGAGGCCGTAGCTAAAATCCAGCGGAGCTTCGCTGACGCCGGGGCCGCTGCAAGGCGCAGCAGAGCCCCGAGCCCCCCTGCGAAATGCCACCCCCGAGCGCGCCAGCTGGCTCTTTCTAACACGGGTGATTGGGCTTTCAGCGATACTTATGCAAAGCCACCCTCCATCAATTCTGAAACAATTTGTGCTTGATCGCTGGTACTTTTTCATATTTAGGAGAAAACAGTTCTCATTACCCCCATTTTGCAATCACAAATCCATTTTTGGTCAAAGTGATTTTTAGAGGAATGTGAGAACATTAGTTCTAATAATAATGAAAAAAAAGCACAAATTTTATTGTTAAAGTGGTGGGCAAGAGCTACTCCTGCCGTTGATACAGAAAGGACTGATTGGATGCAAAAAAACCCCCTATATTCTGTGGAACTAGGGAATGAGACTTTGGTATTCCTACCCTCACCGACCTCAGCAAGGCTTGCGCTTTTCAAGACTCTGTTAGTAGGTATGAGTCTAAAAAATACTTTAGCAAATGCAGTGCCAGCTAAGCAGTAGGTAGGTTTGGCTCATTTCAGAGCCCTGATCTTATTAAAGAGCAGCTGTATATATATTGAGCAGATTTTTCAGACCAGAGCATGAAAATTCTGGATATTAAGGTGCTCGATTGCAAATTACGGTTGGCGCTGCTGTTGCTGTCCTAAACGTCTTTTCCTTTATTGTGGTCCAGAGCCCTCTGTGGCCGTTCACGCTCCACCTCAGACCTGCGGTTGGATTTTATATAGAACTTAGAGAGTGTCCAGAAAGAACAGGTACTATCAATATGTAAAATCAAATTATGGTGCATCTAAGGTGCCTGGGATGCAGCATTTTAGCACAGGAGTTCAACAGGGATATTTCTCGAGGAACCTCATTTACCCTTAAAATATGAAACAGTAATAACTGTACCTTAACTGGAACAATATTAGCATATTATAGAGTATAAATGTATATATTATAGAGTATAAATGTAGAGCAAAATAGCCTAATGGTGGCTACCGCTGAACTCATCTGCGCCCCTCCACATTTAAGTGCAATTTTTGGATACAATGCATGGTTTCTCAAGTGAAGAAATAAACCACCTTGCTTTCATAAACTTAGCTGCAAATTAGCATCTTTTAAAACTCTAAATTATTGTCGTGATTTAGCCTCAATTGGCAACTAAGCTCCATACAGCCTCTCACATGCTCCCCTCAATGCCAGTGGGATGGGGGACACAATCAGAAGGGCAAAACTAAGAAAACTCATGGGTTGAGATAAGAACAGTTTAATAATTGAAATATAATAATAATAAATTGTAATGAAAAGGAAAAAAAATGAGAGAGAGAGAAACAAAACCTGGGAAAAAACAAGTGATGCAACTGCTCACCACCTGCTGACCGATGCCCCACCAGTCCCCCAAGCAGTGATCGCTACCCCCTGGCCAACTCCCCCCCAGTTTCTATACTGGGCATGATGCCATATGGTCTGGAGTAGCCCTGGGGCCAGTTGGGGTTGGCTGTCCTGGCCGTGCCCCCTCCCGGCCCCTTGTGCAGAGCAGGGGAAGCTGCAAAGCCCTTGCCTGGTGTAAGCCCTGCTCAGCACCAACTGAACCATCAGGGGGTTATCAACATTCTTCTCATCCTAAATCCAAACCACAGCGCTGTGCCAGCTACTAGGAAGAAAATTAACTCTAACCAGGATAGTACCCACTCCTTACTCTATACCATCTACGTCATGCCCAGGTCCTACCTTTTCCAATACACTTCAATTAAACACCACTTTCCCTGCCTTTTGATATATATTTATATGGAGATACCACTACTTTAGTCTACGGGCCACCCCTCTGAACTGTCCGTTGAGTTCATTTAGTCCATGACTTTGGGCTCCATCTGTCTAACAGCCTTTCAGGGCAGGCAAGCTGGTGTGTGGCATTGGGTGCTTGCATGCAGGTCTGGTTCCATCACCACTGCACTTGCTTGGTTTCATCAAAGTTCATCCTTCATTAATCTGGGCGATTCTTACTGTAATACTGTTGATGTGGCATATAGTGACCGTAAAAGTGATAACTTCTATATAATATATAGTACTTATTAAACTGTTCTTATCTCAACCCATGACTTTTCTTACTTTTGCCCTTCCGATTCTCTCCCCCATCCCACCCGGAGGGGAGCAAGCAAGTGGCCGTGGGGGGCTCCACGACAATCATTCTGTTCACTGTTAACGAAAGCTGTTTAAGTATAATTGCGCAGAGCATTGCATCTGTAATAAAGTATGAGAAATTATACATAATAAGGAGAATGAGTTTGCAGTTCTTTTTACTTTTGTTTTATCCCCTCCATTTTCCGCCTGAATCTTGCACTTGAAATTAAATTGAGCCTACTCCCAGAAGGCAAAATACAAAGATCATCCGCACAAGGATCATTAATGGACTGTGCTGGAGTGTCCTTTTGTGGGCCCATATTTTACATGTCCATTATGCTAATTATTGAGTTCTTGTATCACCTATTCATGATCATTGCACTTCTCAAAGTACAGAAAAAGAGAAAATTAAAGCAAGATTTCCAGCTTATTTGTGTCATTTGATGATGTGCTCTGATCTACCCTCTCATTTTCAAGGGGCTGCCATTTAAGTAGAAGCCACTTGAACTTAGATTCTGATTTTGTGTTAAATAACTAAGGCGCAGGAGCTGGCTAAGGCATTTAGCACCGCGTTCCTCCTGGTCTTTTGGGTGATGGGAGGGCGAGACTGGTGTGCGTTGCAGGGGTCGTACCAACAAGTTTTGCAGCATTAAAGGCAGGCTGTTGCTGAATTTTTCCAATAATCAGGAGTATTTACAAATTTCAAAAATTGGAATTTAGTCTGGGTTTGATAATTGGCTTAATTGGAGGTTGCAGCCTGCTTTCTACAGGGGAATGAATCTCATTTGACTTAAAATAGAAAGAAATTTGTTCTTCTCCTGCTGTTTTTGATAGGGTGCTTGACTACTCTATAACCCTTGTGGGAAAATATTTTGCTTAAGTTCTATTTTTATCTCCTGTTTGTTTATTTTTAATTACTACTTCAGTACCCTGGGATTTACCATTGATCTTCATCTGCCTACACAATTATCCCTAGCTTGCTGAAAGGTTTGTTTATTTTTTAAGTTATATCTGCTCTTTTAACACTTGTGTGTGTGTGTGTAACTGCCAGTAGCAGGAGGATTCTGCTTTATTTGGAGGCAAGGTGGATTAATATCATCAATATTACTGGTGTAACACAAGGGGAGATGATGTGTGAACACCGTCGGTGTCTTGGGGTGATCGTCTTTGCAACAGCATCTCAGGGGAACGCGCAGCATGGAATGAGGTGTTTCTGCCCCAAGGTTACCTAGGGAACACTGTAACATAAAATGTGGGAGGTTAATGTCTTTCAGAGCATTTTACATGCACTGAAGTTCTTTGCAAAGCAACTCCCACTGGCTTGAGGAAATATCTCTTAAATTTATGAAAAATTAATCTGCAACTCCACTGGAAGAGGCAGTTTCTACTTCTCGCAGTACTGGAGGGTCTGCTCTCTATGTAGGTTTTTCAGTATCGTTTAAAAATTAATTCTATCATTTTGTTTTAAGTTAATAAAGTCTTATCTTCAATGAGGAGATCAGTGTAATTCAGCTGGTTTACTATATAATCTAAGGTTCTGTCCTGAAATTTATTTTTCTCCATCTCTGAAGAAATTACCTTTCTTGTATAAACAAATGGAGAAAACCTTTTCTACTCCAGTTAAAACAATATTGGCACCAAAACTCCAAACTTTTCTTCAGCTCTGAATGTGTTTGGCTATCCATTAAAGATTCCTGATCTATTCCATCCTACCTTTTAAATACATATTGTACAAATTCATCTGCCATTGAAAAGGGATGAAGTGTGAACTGTAGATCGTGCTATTTGAGCCATGCAAGGAGACTCCTGCACCCAGGTGGATCTCCCTGATGACCAGTGCCATTCTCCTTGAGTTCATGTTTGCCCACGTATTTACTGGAAGGGACTTTTGGCTGTGAATGTCAGCTTTTGGACATTATATAGTCATATATAGTAACTTTGGGGTTGTGATTAGTCTGAAAGCGGCTCTGAATTTTCACGTTTATTTGCTTTCCTAAATTATGGGCTCAACAATTTCTAAGAAAAGGTCTGAAGAAGGAGGTTGATCATTGAATCATCCTGTAAAATTCAAGAGACAACTATAATTATAAGCAGTGGAGAAGATCTGTAGAAAAGAGATAATTTCCCATTAAATTCAGTGGGGCAGTTGTCAGGTTGTGTAAATTGGTGAATTTATTGACTTCAGTGGAGCTTGCTTACACAGTATGAGGATTTAGCCCTCCCGGTTTTTGAAGCGAGTTCAGTAGAACCCATTTTATGTCAATTGCTTTCATTTTTCTTCAGTTTGATATGACTAATTATTACCGTTCCTTCTGTTGGGAATGGACCAAACGGTGCTTGTCAGAGCCTTCTGCTGAGATGACTCACTCAAGAGAATGACGAGGAGTGACAGATCTTGCGGCTTCTCAGGGAGGACCGAGGAAATTTGTCGTTAGGAGTGGTACCCGCGCGTGCTGGAAAGCTCGCGTCGCTGTTGGGCTAACCCCGAACTTGGTTGCCCTGCCTCTCTCTGTTACGGATTGCCGCGGAGCTCCGGTCTCACTGCAGGCTGTAAAAGGTCAGCGTGCTGCGCAATTAATCTAAATTACGTGCCCATTTCAGAATATGCCACATTGCATCACTTGAACCATCATACAAACAATTACTGTAGTTCAGGTAGAGTTCACTTGGGAAGTTTCCATCGGCCTTAAGTAAAGAACCTTTAGTTCTGTAAGGGAATCCCTGGCATAACCCCCTTTATTTTCTCTAGCATAAGAAGTCTGAAACAATTACAGCTTACCCAGTAAATCCATTTTCCCTCATTCTCTGCAATTCTTGGATTTCCTTATGTTCCCCTGACTTAGGGAAAATATTCACTAGGACAAGCATGTACGGTTCCCCTAACTATTGAGTTTGAATTACTGAAGCTGGCGGCTGATATAAGCACTTCCACAGGTTTTGTAGAGAAATGGTTAAAGAAAAGCCAACAGCTGACCATACAACTTATCCAGCTTTTCATCCTAAACTAGGAAAAAAAAAAAAAGTCGACAGTTTAACATCTCCCTGAGTTGCGCTCTCCAATACATTACTGGGGGTAAGCTGGTTTCCACCCCATGCACGTACTACTTCAGACTGGGCTGAAGGGGGGCACAGCGCTTTAAAAACTTACTTTAACACTTTAATTTTCTCTGCCAGGGCGTGAGCCTCTGTGCCTGAAGGAGTGTTTGTACGCTGGCCGCCTGGAGCAGCAGTCCCCGGAGGGGTGGCTGTAGGAGACGGGGCGATTGGGGTTTGCTCAGGTTGGTCCTTTAACGGCGCTGGTAGCTTCAGGACAGCTTCAGACCAAAGCTGTTATCTCCACCGAACAATACAGCAGTGAGTTTCGATCCCACGTCAGCGTTTCTGAATGATGGTATTTGCTTGAGTTTTCTACGTTTTTCTCTCCCTTTTTGGCCCCTACTGAGAAATATAGATGTTCGCTTCAATTCAAAGGGAATTGAACTTCCCTTTCAATTAGACCTATTTCACAGATGGAAAAACAGAAGATGGAGAACCCGGTGCTACAAGGTGACTGCTACACTCATGTTACAGCTGACTTTGCATTTGCAAAGACGCCATAAAGCAGATTTCGCGCCGCTGCCACATCAGTGAACGGCCCGTGATAGATAGCGCCTCGCAGAAGGGGCACTCGGGGTGAGGCGCGGGATGACTGGTGCAGGATGTGCACCCCAGATGCTGAAACGCGTGACCCCCACCGCCTGTGGCCATAGGGCTGTTGGCTCCCCGTTGGTTGCAAGACGTGCAGAGCACGGGGGCTGAATTGTTCTTCTTCAGGCCCCATGCTGTGCTAATGGTGGCAAACAGCTGAACTCGCGTCTTGCTGTCGTAATTCCTCCATCAGCAGTATTTCCCCATTCCTTTACCGCTATACCGTATATATCACCCTTTTATAGATGTCCTTCCTTCTGTCAAACCTCATACTTAAGAAGAAGAAACCCAAGTGAACAGAAGAGGTTTGTTTTCCCCTCCATGGGAGGCAGAGCGCCCTTCCCTTTCCCGCAAAACACAAATCCTCAAACTCCAGCAGTTAAACTGCAATCCAGAGCTCGAACGTTTGGATTTGGAAGCATTTCGCACGCACAGATGGGGCTCCACAAGGTGCAAAGCAGTGAAGAATGTTGTAAATTGTCAAGTCAGGTTAAATTTAAAAAGTTAAAAGGGGAGGAAAAAGAACCCAAACCAAGGGAAGTGAAGAAAGAGGCTCCACGTGTGGGTTGGATGGGATCCGACTGCGTTCCAATGTTTCTTCAAGGCAAGTGGCGAAAAGTCACATCTTCAGGAAATGTTTTTTGGGGAGCACCGGAGGTGATGACTTAGGGACTGGGTTTTTTGGAGGTACCTCCCACCCACGAGAACTGTCTGTCGGGGGCAGCTGGAGGCTTGTCCCACCGAGTCTCCTTCACACCTGCATGGTGCTGATGCGACGGCTGGATGCTGGCTTGCCTCCCAGCCTCCGAAATGGGAAAGCTGGAAGGTACGGGGGGAAGGGAGGGATGCTGCCAGGGCCTGTAGCCCATGCTGGGCTTTGTGGGGCCACGGCTGGCAGGACGGGAATGATTCCTCTTCGTAGAATCATAGAATCGCTTTGGTTGGAAAAGACCTTTAAGATCGAGTCCAACCTTTAACCTAACCCTGCCATCCCACCACTGAACCATGTCCCGTGGATGGAGTGTGAGCCAGCACCCCTGGCGTGGGGTCATTCTGTGGGGACTGAGCAGGTTCCAGGTTGCCCCTGAGTAGTCTCTTGCTTTTTCCACAGCTTTGTGTCCCAAATGAAGGTGTAAAATAATTGGCAGTCTGTCCCTCACATCTCATTTTAATACTACAGTAATTCCATTTTAGGCAAGCTGTGTACTTTTGTCTTCCTAAGGGATCTCAAACAAGCTTTTAATTTTCAGCAAAACCTTTGCAGATCACCTTTAAGATCAGGGGCAGAGCTAATTTTTGTGGAGTGCCTGAGGCACAGCTCAGGGAGCAGGATGGGGAAGGGGTCTGGAATGGCCTCGGTGGCTGCAGGGGCACCTCCTCCCCCCGTGGTGCTTGAGCAGGGTGCACAGCACAGGCCGTGGTGGAAAGCACAGCTCTATTCGGATAGCAAGTTCAGAAACTATTAAAACACAGTTGTAATGAAGCAATATTGTAAGAAAAAGAAGGCACAATGGGCCATGCCAAGGACCTGGTTTTCCTCTCAAGCTAGGAAAACTGCATGGACTTGTCTAGTTTCATGCTTGCAGTGATGAACAAATTTGTTTCTCCCCTCCTTTCCTTCTTCTGATGTTGCACCAATGTCTCGTGTATTGGCACACAGAATCGCAGAATGGCAAGGGTTGGAAGGGACCTCGGGAGGTCATCTAGTCCAACCCTCCTGCTAAAGCACTGGAGCCTTGCCTAAGTGCTGGGCTTAGTGTATGGTGTCCCTCAGTGGAATCCATGCTACAGTCCTGCAGTGGGGGTGGTGGCTTCTGGAGGGAGCCTCTACCCCAGCCCCAGCATCCATCTTGAGAGTCAGTTGGTCATGAGATCTGGTGGAGCCTGAGGAGATGAGAAATGCCAATAGGAAATCAATCGTGGAGCTACCAGAGAGGTGTGAGGTTGGGATAAGGTGACAAAACCACCACTACTCCCCAAAACCCCATGCCCCCCCCAAAAAACCCCAAACCCAAACATTAAAACAAAAAAAGGGAAGAAAGCTGCAAAACCATTTTGTTTTGTGATGTATGAGGGGAGGGGGAAGCATCATAAACTTAACTACTAGGATTCAGGGAACAGGAGAGGCAAGAATTATGTAGAGCAGAAGAGAGTTTAAGTTGGAAAAATGTGATTGAGTTGAGAGGAAGAAAAATTTAGGCTGCATCTCATGAGAGAAGAGACTAATTGTGAAATCCTCCACTACACTTAGATCTGCCCCCCTGGGAAATAATGGGAAAGGCTGTTTCTCGGCATGTAGAAGCCCCTAGACAAAACATCAGTGCTTTAGGAATAGGTTAGGCATAACTGCAATGTAGTTCAGCAGCAGCAACCCCATTCCTGCACTGACAGGGAAGAACTGACTGATTTATCAGGGATAAGTTTTGGTGAGGACGCTGAGATTGCTGACGAAGGTTTTTGGTTACAGAGGTGATTTTACAAAGTGGGAATTTATCTAATAGGCACGGATCACAGAATCCCAGCATGGCAGGGGTTGGAAGGGTCCTTGGGACCTCACCCAGTGCCACCCCCCTGCCCAAGCAGGCTCACCCAGAGCAGGGGGCACAGGACAGCGGCCAGGCGGGGGTTGAAGATCTCCAGAGGAGGAGACTCCACAGCCCCCCTGGGCCAGGGCTCGGGCACCCTCAAAGTCAAGAATTTCTTCCTCCTGTTCAACTGGAACCTCTTCTGCTTCAGTTTGTGCCCATGGTCCCTTGTCCTGGCGCTGGGCACCACTGAGAAGAGTCTGGCTCCATCCTTGTGACCCCCACCCTTGAGATATTTGTAGGTGTTGATGAGATCCCCTCTCAGCCTTCTCTTCTCCAGGCTGAACAAGCCCAGCTCCCTCAGCCTTTCCTCCTAGGGGAGATGCTCCAGTCCCCCCATCACCCTTGTTGCTCTCCTCTGGACTCTCTCTATGAGAGAGTTCCTCATCTTTCTTGAACTAATAGGCACAGGTCTAAATCTAAGAGTTCATTTTGCGTAGGCTGCCCAGCAGATAGCAATAGCTATTTGCCTCTACTCTCATCTTAGGCTGGATTTGAACTCCTAAATTAAAGGCAACATAAAATTTAAGGTATTTAAACTGTTTGGTCCCCCGGGAAGAATTTACAAATGCACTTGTATTCATCATTTAGAAGCTTTCCTGTTGCTCACAAATATCTGTTTTCTTAAGGCACCTTCAAGAACAAGTGGCTTAGTGTTTTCCACCACCCACTGTAGCCTGATTTCAAAGCAGAAGACAGTATACCTTTCACAATATTTGTTTGCAGTGGTGTTTGGCAAACTTCAAAACGCGTCTAGGTTTTAAGATAATAAAAACTTACCACGAGCACAATATGCAATTGGATGCAATTTCACCATTCAAAATGTTTGAAACTCATCCTAAATATGTCACTTGTATATAGCTGCTGCCATTTCTATATCCATTTATTTGCAGTAAACAACACGGCTCAGATCTTTGCTCGGTGGCTGCTGGTACCTTTCACTGTAGGTAAATATGCTTGGCTTCACCCCCAGCGTTAGCCAAAGCACTTTATGCCCTCAGACCATCCAGGGAATGACTGTTTCTCCAAGCTTGCTCTGTTTGACATTGGCTTTCAGTCTGATTTGAGCTGGAACTTTCTTAATGCTCTTTATCTCGCTTTTCCATCAGTGACATTTCAAAGTTGTTGCGTGAGCTCGAACCGATCTTACCGCAGCTAAAGGGAATATTCCATTTTCTCCTCCGTCTTCATTCCTCCACCCTTGTTCTCTGGGCTTATCTGCACAGCTCGTGTCAGCTGTAGGTTTTATCTCTGCCTATCCTTGAGTTGGTTCAACTTACTAGGCGTAAATAAATAAATAAAAGAAAAAAAACATAGAAAAAGATGGATAATTTTCTGCTGGAAAATTTGTGACTGGAATTAAGAAGACCAAACGATGCCAGAGCCAGAGCTGGGCAAGGTCTGGGTTGAGCAGGATGAGCCTGGAGGGAAGGTGGGGAGCAAGATCTGCTCCTTCCAGCAGCAGAGGAGCAGGGAGCTATCACCTTGTCTCGGCCTCTCTGGCTCATCCTCCTGAGATAAACGTGCTTTTTTTTACCCAAGAAGGCTGCTGTGAAGACAAATGGATAAATGTTCAGGATGGGTTCAGCCAATGACTATGGAGACGGTGTTCCCTGACCTAGAGATCTGTTTTTCTTTGGTTTTGATTACCAAATACACTTTCTATCAGATTAAGGATTTCAGTGCTAATTTTCATGTCCCTGTATACATTTGGCAGTTGCACTGTTGAAAATGGAGGTGTACGTCTGAAGTAAGGGGCTAAATGAGAAATACCATATTTTTATATTTTATTGAGAACCGGTTTATGCAGAAATAGAGAAGTATTACAGTAAATGCATAAAAAATTATCATAGAAAACTTATCACTGAATTAACGTGTGAATATACATATTATATTGACATCAAATAAGTGAAATCATAATATTTAGTTTTGTTAAGGAGCTCTTTCTGCAGAGTTCTCCAGACAGGACAGGATATTTGCAGTTTCAGCAGCCAAATGGAAGACAAGTACGGACTGGTTTTTATTACGTATCGTATTTTAGTGCGTTGCCTACATTTATTGTCTAATTTATGTCCATTTCACCCCAGCGCGGTTATGCCCATAATATAATAAAAATGAAATGTAAATTTCCCAGTACTTTATATTAAATCTACTTTCATTCATTTAAAAAAATAACAACAAAATAAAGCTATCCCAAATGTGTAAGGTATGAAAAGAAACGTTAAAAGTTTGTTTTTTCCGGCTAAGATTTATTACTTCTTTATTTTTCCATAGGGAAATAACAGGAAGAATAGGAAAAGGAGACTGAGAAATGGCATGCTGCTCATTCTTCTACCTTTAAAAAACTATTAATCAATTTGAAGAAGTTGAACTGGCAAATTTGACCGAAACATTCTTGTGCAACGATATACAACAAAAATGCATTGAGTTTGTGACCGTGCACTCGGGTAGATGTCTACCCCTGTTTTGGCCAAACAATGTAATTTTAGATCATGAAATAACCCCATCCCAGTAATTTAAATAACTCTGTATCTACATTCCAAGAGTGTGCTCAAAGGAGGAAGGCTAGCATAATCAAGTTTAGTTAGAAAAACAAAGCAAAATTGTTATGTGGTTGATCCAAAGCCTATTGAAGCTTATAGGAACCTTTCAGCTGGTTTCTTTGCATCCTTATGTTATCTGTTATTCAGACTGAATCAAACTTGGTTTCTTCAAGCTTAGCAAATTTGGGTCTCCAGTAGCATTAGCAAAATAAGCAACAAGCTAGTGAGTAGTTTTTTTCCTCTTGAAAAATTGTAGGTTTTTCCTCCCCGTTTTTGTCACAGTGAAGTTTCAGTTCAGTACCCCACGTACTTGTAAACGTAACTTTGTGCATCTTAGAGTGCAGTGTTTTCATGCCTTGCTGGCTGTGGCCTGAGGAATAACTGAACTGAAAACCTTGGTGCTGCAGAGGCTCGAGGAAGAGCATAAAGTTTCTAAACTACATAATGATGGGCAAACAGGGCAAACTAGAATTCATTTGCAGGGCTGACACGCCAAAGAGCCGTGTTGTAGATGTGATAGTTACCCTACGTACCTGACACCGTATAAAGTGGCAGTAAATATAGGTTTCAATATTGGCATTTCTACAGTCCATTTACAGAGTCCTGTTTCAAAACACTTCTAACTTTTGGCTTAGTATCAGTGAAGCTCACCGTGGAAATACTAAATTTGGCTTCTAATCACATTGTACACGAGTGTTGTCCACTGAGCAAATGAGTGCTTGCCTTAGACTTCGAATTTACTACTCATGCAATGAGGGGTTTGCATGTGAAGATAAACTAAGAGTAGTCTCTATGGCGTGTTCCAGTGGCAGTCTTGACACTAAGCAAGACAGTTCTCGCAGCCTAGTGCTCCTCTGTGGTAGATGCTTCCCATTTTTTGGAAAGGATTGCTTGATTTTCATTGACTTTTATATTCTAGGAAATATATAAAGGAAAAAAACACTGGGACTACATTCTATATAAAACAACTGGCTAAAGGGTAGAGAAAATTTAATTCACAACTGTTGTTCATTGAGAAGTTCTGAAATATTTCAGGTTCATTTGATTTTTTTTTTTTAAATGTTATGCATTTTAACATGCAAGAACTGTCCCAATTTTTATGACCGGTGGCAAGCAACACTTACAGCTTGCTTTTGTTATTTTTTTCCAAGGGATATGTGACTACAGGACAGCTGCAGATATAAACAATTACTTCATGCTAGAAAAATCTGCATAATCTTTCATGAAGTAACTCTTGAAAGTGAACTGTAATAATGCAAATTATTTAAAAACAGTTTTCAAGCGAGTGATTTCTTCCATCATGGCTCATTCTAATAATCATTTTCAAGCATTCAGAGAGTCAATTTATCTTAATTTTAGATTGTTATTAAATTAAGTGATGATGGCTGTGGGTAGGATGGCTTTTACTGTCTAGAGTGTCACAGTAGAGTGTAATAGTCCTAGATTGGAAATGTTTTCATGCTATTAAATGTCTATGTTAAGGTATCATGGAAAACGAACTGCTAATTTATTTTAATCTTTCATAGTCTTTTAGAGCTGTTTTTCTTCCTAAGTGTTTTTAAGTGACAAATGAGAATCAAAATCTGCCATTGATGCTTACTTTGCAGTTGTATAGAGAAGACTCTTATCTATAGCTGACAAAACCCCAGCTTTCCTTTTCCATAATGTAGTTGCATTTCTTTATCTCGGAAAAACAACATAATCTATACGGTGTAGTTCTGTATTTCTTCTTGTAAATCCCTGAATATAAGCCGTTCTGTAGGCAGTGCTTTACATACGTCTGTCAAATACAATTGGCGTTCTGCTCACATATAGGTCTCGATTTACGTGCCACTTATTCATCGCGTGCCTCCTGGCTGAGCAGCCTGTGTATAAATTACTAACAATTATTGACTATTTTCTACTTTTGGTCATATTAGTGTTGTTTGTAGGCTGCGCAATCTCTGTCTGGAATTAGAGGTTCCACATGTTGCAATTAGCTTACAGGAGCAGGAGATACCTGTATAATTTTTTCTTTGCTTCTTACGTTCCTTTTTAGATCTGTCGTGTTTAACTCATTTTTGCTATGCAGTACCTACTTGTGCAAAACTGCAGCTGAGAAGATTCCCCTCCCTGCCCTCCCGGGTGGTATGAGGCAAAGTGTAGGGATATCATCTGCAACGTGCTTCAATCACACCTACAGCGTGTGCTATATCTTCATTTAAGAAGCGCTGCAACCAGAGCCTCCTTTCATACTGAAAGAAAATCAATCCTCCATACAAGAAAACAGTTAGTAATGGTCTTACTTGAGCTTAACCTACACTAAATTATTCATGGTTGAGTTATCCAGGGAGAATATTACCTTTGTAGTAGACTGCCTGAATTGCCTCTTCTTGCTTGTTTTCATTGGGGCGATTCACTTGAATAAGGACTGCAGGACCAGATCCTGTATTTGCTGGTCACGAGAACATTTTGGACTGGCTAATCCACCATGTTTTCTTTTTTTTTTTTTCCTTCTCTTCACGTTGTTTGTTGTGTGTTGGTTTTTGTGATGGTGGTTTTTTTTTTGTTTAGGATCTCAGCATGGGGTCCCGAAGTGAACGCTAGTGCATTTGAATCTAGATGGCTCCCTGTTGACATGCCATCTGCAGATGCTCATGTAGAGTATGTTTTAAGCAGCAAACACCTGGGGTGCTATATTAAAAAATGCTCAGCATTTCAAAATCCTGGTGATGGAGTGTGATACGCTCTCGATACGCCACTTGCTGTTAGAACTATAAGCTGGATCCTGCTAAGTCCTAATGCCTCCTGTTGAAGTGAATGATAGCAGAGAATACTTGGGACTTGAGAGATGCACGACTTACAGGTGTATTAAAAGGAGTTTAACTCTGTCAAAACTCCTCTTTTATTTAGACATAGCTGTTCTAGGCTTATCTCCTTTGCTGTCTCTCTGAAGGACTACAGTGCAACGCCCCTAGAGCAAGGGGATGAGCAATAGTTGCTACCAGCTCTTTAGACTTGTACGACATTCCTTATTTTAGTGATACCAGTTTGCAAACATTCAAGCCATGTCATTTTATGGTGCCAAGAAGTAAAACTGAATGATTTTGGATGGATGTATTCTCCAGCGGTAAAAGACGAGGAAAACCTACAAAGAGCTGTAGGAGTGTAGCGAGTGTGTAATAGCAACAAGAAATACAGCTACTAACTTGATTTTTATAATATCCCATTTAATGGCCAAAACTGAAAAAAAATTAAGTCAGTAAATATTGAAGTCATTTTCAGATTAATTCAGAGAGAAGTAAACACAATTTGGGTCATGTTGCTTTTGATGACCCCCAAGCCCCATTCAAATAAGCACTATGGATTTTAAAGATCTACCATGTCTTTGTTGATGTATTATTGATCATGGTTAGTCAGCAGTTCAGCTCTTGTTGCTCGAGACTGCCTAAGGCAGTAAGATCACTTGTTATTAGCAGATTATATTGTTCAGGTATGTTCACTGCCGTTTTTTTTTTTTTAAGGTATTTTTACTTACTTTTATGTGTGTGAGAGAGGGAGGAGCTTTGAGTTCGTTAACATTGCTGGTTCCAATAGACTGGGGTGCTGTCATCCTTTTCTAGAGGACAGTATGATACAGTCTTCATCAGATGTTTGAACAGTAGTCTAACAGTCTCTAATGGTGTGTGTCCTTATATATTTGGCTCATATGACTGCTAGATTAGGAATCAAAATTCTTTCTGGTATCTGTAGCTTGGGCCATCTAAACTCAGGGCTTGGTTGTACTTTCCTCCTTCCCTTCGCTGTTCAGGATCCCCCCCTTTCCTGCCCGTGCAGGAGTCCCTGGAAGACTGCAGAGCAAGGAGGAACCATTCCTCTGATGCCTGGAGCTATTTCCAGAGTTGTGGAACTTAGAAAGAAACCAATATCTTGATATTGGGCTGGTTGCTTAGTTAAAAAAAAAAAAAAAAAAAAAAAATTAAGACAGCATCCTGATACACTTTGCAGTCTGCTTCTGATGATATGGGTAAGTCGTTTTCATGGAGGAAGTCATTTATACATCTAATATTACAGAACTCATGGCATTAATTATTCAGTGTTAATGATCTGTATTCATGATTGAAGAGTGTGTTTGAAGTTCAGACATGCTGTAATATTAGCCTTGAGACAGAAGCACCTCTAAGATACACAGGCAGAGCTACTCCTTTGCATGCCACCTTTTGCTGTAGCACCTTTCTCCTTTGATTCCTAAAAATCATGAACCCTCTTTCTTTTTAGCGAATGATTGAGTGTAAATGTATTACTGGTATTTGTGAGGAGGTGCCTTTGCCCTGGTTTTTTAGACACCTTTAATGTTCATCACGTACGTAAGTCAATTTTCAGCTGGTAGGAAACATAGTGGGCACGGGTCTATGTGTTAAATACAGAAAACTTCCCCTCTAGCATGCCGAAGTGTTGTGACTGCCCCTTCGGAGAGTGATGCAAAATGTGTCGTATATTTGATAGTTTTTAGGGGAATGTTCCAGCTGTGATTCTGCTGTGGATTTAAAAAGAAGAAAAGAAAAACAGGGTGGAGGAAGCTTTGGTGGTGGTTTTTTGTTGGTGTGGGGGTTTTTTTGTTTGTTTTTCTTTAAGTTTCTGATTTTGGTATCTTGGCTGACAGTTTGCTGCTTACAACTTTGCTGCCGTTGGCTTGTGGAGCTTTTTTTTTTTTTTTCGATCAAAGTGTTTTCCTTTAATGAGGCTGGGTGATCCCTACGCTATTGTAGTACTAATTAACTTCCCAAGCATTTCGAGCTTTTTGCAGGGATGTCATTTGGGTTTTCCTTCTAAAAATAAAAAAACCAAAAACTTTATTTGAATAAGTAAAACTGCATGCATTGAAGTTACTCAACCCTTGTGCGGCATTGAGTTAAGCAGTTGCTTGAGTGATGAACTCTGGGGGTAAATAGAGCCACGGGAAGGTTAGCAGCTTCCGTACCTGGCCGGGCTGGAACGCTGCTGTAAAAAATAGGGGCAAGTAGTAAAGGAGTGGGTAGGTGATCCCTGATAATACATGCAGAATTCTTCTTTTTCTTTTCTAAATCACAATATAAGCGCTTGGATAACATGGTATCTCAGCAACAACTTGACAAGAGATGTATAATACACCCTCAGAGAATAGAAAAATCATCGTTTGCCGCCAATAAAGGTGTTTAGCATTCTGAACCTCTCAACGTAAATTAATTTGCAGTTATACTAGCACTGTTTTTACATATGTATTTTGCATTTGCATCAAAGTACTTCCCAGTCTTCAGGAGCACTTGCTGCTTTCCTGTGTATTAACTGTTCCGAATACGAGTACAGGTTAATGTGCTGTACGCCTTAGGATCAGCTCTGGTTTCTCTCTTACATAGTGTGTTTAGTCTTCGGGGGATTAAACATGTTCTTCATGAACCAGATGAAAATGAATATTTATTAAATATTGTCTCAGGATATACTTATTCATACAGAAAACGCAATATATTATTTGAGCAGTGCATGGGAATTTGAAGAAAACTCAGGGAAGGTGTTTATTCCAGTAGAAAGTTTATTTGTGTATTTATATAGTTAGTTATGGGGTTAAGACTTGGGTGTGCACTTTGAAAATATGTGCAACAGAATAAACCGTAGTGAGAGACGCAGATTTCTAATTAGTCAACTTTCTCAACAGATGACAGATGTATAAGCAAAAAGTTGCACTCTTGGTTCCCAAACGTATCTTGGTTGTGTGATGGATAAAGATCCAGTCCCAGGCAATCATTGCCGCCTGCTAGATGATCGCAACATTACAGAGAACAACTTTTTAGGAAAAACCATGAAAGCAAAGGAAAAACTATTTGCTATTTTTGGTATTCATGGGTTTGTACAATAACGATTGAACATTACCGAGTATTGTTTCTAAAGCTTTGTGAAGATGAAAAATGCTAGGTCTGGTGGTTTAAACAAAAAACCATGTAAACATTTACAACAATAAAATGCTATTGTTTCCTCACATCTGTAGCAGTATTTATAACACTGCATTGTTTTTTAGGGGGAGAAATAAAAAACCCAAACCAACCCCCCCCCCCCAAAAAAACCAAACAAAAAGATAAAAGGAAAAAAAAAAAAGTTAGTCCAAGGCCCAGACCTTTCTTTGCCAATTTTCTACATATGTTTTTGACACTTAAAGCAGAGCATGGCAATAAGGGACCTATTTCAAGGCAAGCACAGAGGCTGACTCTCCACTAAAGCTATACCTGCTGTTAACCTCAATGGTACTTCAGCTGGAATATTTTTAGTTTGATTCTACAGCCAATTTACTTGTATTATCTTCAAGCTGCGTAGCCAATATTTCAATAGATCATCATGAACTGACATCTTCCTTTTTAATTACAACCTCCTTTCAGATTCGAAGTGTTTATGTTTGATTGTGTAGCCTTGTGAAGTAAGCAGCCGCGCATCTCGGAGGGTAGCGAACACGCTTGTCAAGCGCACGCGGGCAGACGTGGGAACGTGTTGGTAGGGAATATACGACCCGCTATAACTCTTTGTTTGAATGTGACACGTGCTTGTCAAGAGACAGAATAAAATAATTTTGCACACAGAATCCAGCAAGTAAAGATGCTGGGGAACATGTCTCAATCTTTTGAGGCTGATGCTCTCCGGTTGCATGGCTGACCCGCGTGCCTCCAGCCCAGGGATGATGAGGTGCAGCAGATGGGGTCAAGTGCAGTCAGTTTAATCGCCGCAGTTTGTTCGGCTGACACTTTTGGAATTGGAAAAGGTAATCCTGGCTGAGGGACACATTGCCTGCCTCTTTCTAGCACGGCTTATGTTAACAAGACGTAAACTTACCGTAGGCTTGGTCTTCACCTGTTGTAGTTCAAGGCAGCCAGCACTGTTGTCACAGGCACTAAGCCAGTGGGAAGTTTAGATCTAGAATTGTCAAGGGAAACAGGGTATTCACTGTAAAATCATCCCAGTTCAGGTACAATATGCATTTTCCTTCTTTTTCCCACGTCTCTCTTGAGTATGAAGGGAAAAGGGCTGCTGGAGGTTTTCCTTTAGAGCAGAGTCTTTCTTGCTGTTCCTGTAGGGACAAATCTGGGAGTTAACAAAACCCACGGATGAGATTAATGAAACTTTTAAAAGCATTGCTAGGGGGTAGATGTGATTGTGGAATGCATGAAGGGTGTGCGGTAGCCCTACCTGTCCCGTGTGATGCGGTAGGGATTGCGCGGCACACCGGGCGATACTGCACAGAGCTCTCATCCTCCTTCCAAATCCTCCTGCAAAAAAAAAAAAGATATCATTGAAGTATTATGCAACTAAATGATTGTAAGTGCATCGTGTGAGTATTCTATCCTATTAGAAGCGCGTGTATTGTATTTGGGTTATGTGATTCCGTAGAAAAGAGACAATCTTTCGTGGAGCCTAGAGGAGGGCTTGGGATCTGATTCATCCCAACTCCTTTAGGTACCTCACTGGTTCATCTAGGATTTAAATAAACTTTTAGGGTTGGCTCTTTCTTCCTGTTTGGATTGAGAGGAGTCCGAGGTGAGCAGGCTCCTAATTTAGGGTTCTTGTTAGCTAGCCAGGATCAGAGCTGAGCAAGCTAAGAATAAACAGCAAACGACTGCTCCAGAGCTTGGCTTGGGCAACTGCTGGAGCATCAGCCGCACTTGGAAACAGCATCAACAGATTGAAGGGGTTTGGCCTTCAAAACTGCAACAGATTGAAGGAGTTTGGCTTGGGAAAGCTGTAGGAACAGGAGCAGCAGTTTGTGAGACAGCCTGGCTTATGCAAATGTAGAAATGGCAGCAGCAGGCTCTGATGGGATGTGTTGCTGGTGTATCTCCAAAAATTTTTAAACTGGCTGCTCATGTAATACCAGGGCCCTATCACCTATATGCTCAATTTATCACTGTGTCTTGGAACTATTCCATCAGAGTAGTAGAAAACAAATGTTATCCTGCTATATAAGAAAGAGAGAAAGCAAGCCCACTCAGCTTATTATTTACAGACCTATCTCACTGCTTCCAACTCTATCCATAATAGATAATGAATAAATTGGTTCACAAGCAACTGTTTAAGTACTTGGAGTTAAACAACATACTGAATGATGCTCAGTCTGGATTTCATTCTCATTATTTCACTGTCCTTGCGCTAAGAAATCGTTGGAGACGTTTTCTCTGCTCATGGATCAAAGTCTATTTATAGGTGCAGTATTTATTGCCCTGTCAAAGTCCCTTTTGACATGACTGGTCAATCTCAAATATAAAAATTCATTCGAAATCAGTTCAAATAAAAGCAGACAATTGTTTTTAGTCACATTTGCCTTCAAAAACCAGATGGGTTGCATTAGCAATGAACTGTCACGCACGCAAAGTAATACTAAGAAGTCTTCTAACTGGGCACCATATTGGCAGTAATAAATTCATTAAATGCTGTGGCACGTTAATAGGAAGATACAGTTCTTCATGCTTAAAACACATATAGTGGGGCCAAATCTCTATTAAAATTGAAAGCAAGCCTGAAATCAGAGCCTTATCACTTACAAACACAGCATCTCTTCTTTTTTCCCTGTGTGCCTATAGAGATATGTACACACCCAGAGATATCCAGGAATAGCATCAGCGGAGTTAGGCTGTAGAAAGCAAAAAAAGGCTAGGAGGAGGGAGAGATTTGAGCAAGGATGAGGTACTCCAGAGTGACCTTTTAATTTCTTGCTCTCACCAGTATATTAAACCACCAAATATCCCAACAGTTTTGTCGTGAGCAAAGTGAATAGAATTGTCTGTATTTGATCAAGGGCATATAACTTACAGAGCGAAAGACAATATTGTTTTATTCTGAGGCTTGACCTGTGCTGCAGTGGGAACATTCAGCCCCACTACCATTTTCTGAACATCCAGTAAGTGTCCTTTTTGTAGAGCATCCCTGTTGTGGCAGGAGTCTTCACAAGAAAAATATCCGCATGCATGTCACATAGATAAGGCTTTAAAATCTTTATTTTTAAGCAATAGAAGAATGTAGGCACCATGATTTAAGTTTTGTTTTGGTTTAGTAGTGATACTGGTTCGGTTAAGTTTAAGTCAATAATGGTCAACTGGGAACCATAAACTCATTTGAATGGAGCAGCAGACCGGTTGCAGGAGGTCTGGCATCACTTGCGTCCACCTCAATGTCATCGCTTCAATGAATTCCCTGAATCCTGTAGAGAACTGCAGTGATGGTGAGAAAATGTCAAGGAGGGGAGGAGAGGATGTCTAATAGCCCTTTTAATTCCCCGCCCTCTGCCAGTAAATTTGTACATCCAAAATGCAGGTGTTACAACATGCGTATGTAGACATCTCCACAGTAAGGTCCATCAGGGTGGCTGCTGAGCAGCTTGGGCCCTCATGGTGTCCTTCGAGCAGTAACAGAGTAGAAGTCCTCACCAGGCAAAGACTGGACATGAAGATCTGGCAAGTCCATTCCCCTTGGGGCAACAGTTTGAGCTAGTGAGGGGAAAAAGCCACCCGTGGGGTTGGGGAAGGATGGGGAAGGAGGGGCTGTGGTGCGATGTCACCTGATGGGTGGTAGAAGCGTGGGCTGCTGCTGTGCCAACAGAGGAGCTTTGGGGGAGACTATTTTTAGTCTAGTTGTTTTCTGAGCCATTAACCAGAAACATTTTTGGGTTTAATCATGTTCAATAAGACTTCAGCATAGCAGCTTGGGTGTAGTCTCAGTCTGAAGAAATTCTGGGTTTGGTATGACTCAGGCTGTGAAATGAAGCTGAAATACAGATCAGGAATACAGACTGGAGGGACAAATACAGAAACTTGATAAGGGTTTTTTTTTTCCTATCTCTTTCTTTCTTTTCTTTTTATTGAGGATTACAAGTTTATGAAAATCTAATTTCGTTTTGGACCCTTAGACTAGTATTTCCCCCCTGTCTGGCTGTGTGCTGTCATGGGAACCCAGTGAATGGGAGCCAGCAAGGGTAGAGACATAGCTGAAGTTTAGGCTATGTGCATTTGTCCATGACTTCTGAGACAAAGAATGGACACTGCAAAGTCTTGACTCTCACTTGTTATTTTTATATATATATATATATATGTAAAAAGATTAAGTTTAAGCATTAGGAATTTTGCTTGGCAGTCTGAAACCCCTGATATCTAAAGTAAACATCGCACATCTTCCCCCTTTGCCCCATGCAACGGGGTGGTGATAACAGCATATCCTGCAAATGGACTGGGATTGGATTTCATTCCTACCTTCATTTTCCCATTCTTTCAGGCCTTGATTGCAATTCAGACAACTCACAAATAGAAGGAAATGCCCCTGCAGGTTTCTTTAACCTTGTGTGTTTGTACTCCCTTTGACTTCCTTAGGTCCAGGTGCAAAGTAAGAAAGCAAGATAAGTTGGTGGCTGTACTCTCAGTAAAGGGCACGGGAGGAATCTCAGCTCCACCTCCCCTTCTTCTGGACAGAAAAAGTGATTCTGTGTCAAGAAGGAAATTAATTCTTCGAATACAAGGCAACAACAAATTATTGTTCCCAACCACAGCGGGCAGAAGTGAAGGGAAAAGTGTGTCTCTGAAGAACAATGTTTCTTGGGATTGTGATTGTATTGTGTTTCTTGGGACTGTTCCTGCTGGTGAAATAGGCAGTCCTGGTATATAGAGTTGCAAATGAGCCATAAAGAGATCAGGCTGCTGTAGCTTAGCCATGCACACGCCTGCAGAAGAGCCACAAGTCATGCTGGAATCAGCAGAAGCTTTTCCTGAATAAAACATCCAGGACTGGGTCTCTGTGCTTAGATAAATCGGACTTTTCTCTTTTTTTGCCAAAGAATAGGCTGAGACAAGTGATCCCTCCTTTTATCTTATCTGTGACTTGAGTTTGGACAGAAAGGATTCATATGAGTAGACGCCTGCTGAAGGAAAAGGGGTCTGAATTGACCCGCAAGCACACAGGGCTTATAAAATCATATCTTTAATTTGCTGATTTCCATCAGCAATCAACAGTACCTGGTATGTTAGAGTCTAGAATAAAAATGGAGACATCCCTTGGTCTGCCTGTTTGTTGTCTCTTACGGACAGTGGTGATACTGAGATGACAAAACAAGAAGCATTATTTTATTTTTTACTTCACTTTTTCCCGTTGAATTCTCAGGCTAATTCAATAACACCTGGCATGATTTGTAGGTTTGCACTTTTCTCCATTTTTTTTTTTTTTTTGGTCTGTCACTGAAATATATATGCAACTGTAATGGTTTTCTGTATAGAATATGTATCAGACCTCTTGCTTTGTATTTTTATTCAACTGCCTGTCTGTTTAGGCACCTACTAGGAAAGATTCCCTCTTTCAGACATCTATATCTGTTTGCTCTCTGAGATTCCATTATGAATCTGGTTTTGTACTATCTAGGATTAATATGAATTATAGACAAGCTTTGTCAGTTCCTCCTATTTACTTTCCCTGCAGTTGTGATAGTTTGCCTTTGATGTCATAAATGTCATAAGCTTAAACACCTTAAAAATTCATTCCAGGGAGTTTATCAGCTGAACACTAATATCCTCTGTATTTTTACCCAAGTTACCCAGTCAGCTACGTGATTTATCTTTATGGCATGTTCTGTACTTGTATTCTCTCTCCAGTGCGCTGAAAGGACAGTATTTATGTCTCAGTAATTAATTAGTGGTGAAGTGTGTTTGATTTCTTATTGAAGTGTTGGGTTTGTAGTTGATGGTGGAGTACTTTGGTCATGGATGCAGATGAGCTCAAGCACCAAAAAGGGTCTAAATGCTTGTTCAAAATCCGTTGTGAAAATGAATTCCATTATTCTAAGGAATCCCCACAAAAGGCTCCCCAGAAGGTGAAAAATCTCACGCGAGCGTTGGCGTGGAGGCATTCACTCTTGCTACGAATGGGCCAGTAGGAAAGACAGAAGTGAATAGTTGACCAGAAGTTACACAGAAAAGAATTAGTGGGCCTCTTGTAACTCAGAAATACTTGCTGAGCCACAGATTCTCTTTCAGGTAGAGAGACTATTTTGACTTTTTAGATTGATATTCCGTGTAACAGAGTCTATCCCTAATTTCACGCAGTAATTTTTCAGTGAAAGGAATGATTTTTCTCTTCTTAGCTGGAGAAGGGTTCTGTGTATCTTTGCTTTCCACAGCTTCCCATGCTTTAAACAGTACTGCTTTTCTCTGCCATCTTCCTTCTCATTCAGAAGTCTGGCCAATAAGGAACATGTGTTCCCAAAGCAGACTCTGAAAATACGATAGCAGGGCTTTGCTGGCAAAGAAAAGGAGGAAAAAAAATGGAGAAATAAGAATTGGTTATGAAATGATCCTTTGATATCGCTGAAGTGGAAGGGCTCTTCCAGCAGGAGCAAAAGATGGACAAGCAGTGCAATATATTTTTGTGTCTAATAGAATGTTTCACAGTTCCTCATGAAATGGCTTTCTCAAGAGCAGCATAATCCCACTGCACATTGCAGAGGCTATAGAAACTGTATTTCTGCTTCAGTACTCGATTTTTTTTTTTCTCCTCATTGTCCATGCCTTTGGGAAGCTCACAGTGCTCCTTTTCATATATTGAACTTTTTATATACAGAAATTTTAAAACAAGAGCAGAGGGTCAAAGAAGTTTTGTTTCAGGGGGACTTTCTAGTCTGTAAGCCTACAAGAAAACTAGTGCTTGGAGATATACCCAGAACTTTCATATAAAGCTGCTGAAATACAATTTATGACTTCAGGAAAACAATCTAGACCATATCTTCCTTCTTTCAGGATTAGCAATCCCTTTGTACACAAATAAACTTTGTCTTTCTCATCTTGTGAAAGATCCTGGGCTTAAGGGATTGTGGAATGGACTATGGAATGATTTCTTCACAGGACAAGTCAATGCAAGGAGATTTCAAATTTCTCTACAAAATCCTGTCCCCTGAAAACTAGGCAAAAATACCCAAGGGATCAAACTTAAGAGAAGGGGAAAATCCTATTCTGCTTTTAGGTTAACATTTGAACTGTATCATTAAATATGCATGAACTCCCTGAATATAAATCATCTGCTGAAGGAAGGATGGCAAGCCAAAGTTCTGACTCTCATCTTCCAGGATTTCTTTCCAGGCGAGGTTTGTAGGGAGAAGTAAAAATTTTTATTAGCCTAAATGAAATAGCTGAAAACAGCAGGCAAGGTTTTTGGCATATGAACCCCCTTGCACGGCTATAAACTGAATATACTGCAGAGGAAGGTACATAGGACTTGGAAATTTGTAGACCTTTATCTCCAGTTGCGGATTATTTAAAAAGGAAGGTAAATCGGCAAAAAGTGGAAACGAAGAGCAGGCTGGATCGATGCAGAGGGGATTCCATGTGCTCCTCTGGTATCCCCCAAAAGAAGTTAGCTCCCTCTGCTTCTGCCGGCCAGGAAAACGCGTTGCTGCAGGAGTTAGCTTGGTGCAAACAACCTTCCTAACGTGATTTCTGCTTCCTCCTCTGCTTAGAAAC
The DNA here is from genome assembly GCA_017310255.1 of Butorides virescens. Taxonomy (NCBI): domain Eukaryota; kingdom Metazoa; phylum Chordata; class Aves; order Pelecaniformes; family Ardeidae; genus Butorides; species Butorides virescens. The sequence continues at coordinate 17,585 of JADKXX010008025.1, read as the reverse complement.
GTGTAATGATGTGTATGCTCAGGTTAGGAGAGACCATATATGAAAATCAGGTAATGATTGGTAAAAACACATGCTTCCCGTCTGGAACAAAAGCACTTGGGAGTGGTGTGTCAGTAAAGGTTGTCTCTGATGCAGGTTTTAAGGTGAAATTATTTCACACACAGAATAAGGATGGAACCTTAGAAATTCAGCAACTGAAAATGATTGGATAACGTTTAGTATTTTTTTTGTATTATAGTTTTGAATATTGGATAGAAGCTGTGTTTTTCCTGTTTCGTTCGTCTCTGGTCCCATGGATAAAGAGACCGTATAGAAACAAGAATACAGCTTTTTTTAGGTTTGCCATTGACTTCAGTGGAAGGAACATTGGGTCTTTTGACAGGGAATAGACTTTTAAATCTTGCAAGCGACCATATCAAAGCTACCTTTCCAAATGGAAAAATACAGCTTTTCTAATGTAACAGAAACAGCCATGGATGGTAGGCTATGTTTTATTTCTTTGATTCCAGATATCAAACAAATTGAAGCTGACTTTAAGGACTCCATCCCCCTTGCTTGTACTTCAATTATAAAGGAGACGCTTTCCTCTGTTAAGCGCCCATCAATTACTGTTTCTTTTTAAAAACAAAAAATGCAGGAAAAACAGTTGATGGCCCACGAATACAGGGTCATCAAATTGCTGAGGTAACTAATATAAAATGTCTGTAAAGCTAAGAATATATGTTCATCTACTTATTGATGTGGTTATAGATTGAAGAATAATTTGTTGACCTGCTTTTCCCAATGCCTCATATTTATCAAGACTATAAATAAATTGTGGCTGAGCATTGACGTAAATTAAGTGTTCGGATGTAGTGACTTTAAAACGTATTTATGGAATTAACTTCCTCTTTGATGTACGTGACGGTGTACTATGAACTGGTAGGCAGTTCACCTCCCTACATGTTTGTCAAGAGATGACCTCCGATCTTCTAAGTTTATTTTCTCCACAAAAACTTCTTTCCTTATAGCTGCTGTCAGACCATCCATAGAAAGCTTAAAAAGTTTTCATCTACATTTTCCTCTATGTAAGGCCAGAGGGGGGAAAAAAAAGCGTATAGATTTTTGTACTTCCTTGTAATCTGTAGAGTCAATTGGTGAAGCTAATGCTGGTTCCTGTTGCTCTGGTGGCTTTTGGGAAGGGGGATGATTTTCCCTTATAAACCAGTTTGACAGCGATATATTCAGTGTAAAATACCTTGATTTTTCTGGAAGCTCAGTTGTAGCAAAACCAGAACATGTACATGGTTAGTGGATCGTTTTGTGACTTTACGTGCTGTGATATTTTGGAATCCAGGCTACACAAGGAACAGGGGTAACAAACAGGTCTCTGTGTAGATCCACCAGCACTTCTCTCCAAGCAGGGGGCTGCCACTCACTCTTCTCTCACTTTAAGGAAAAAAAGGAGGAAAAGAAAGGCTGATTTCCTCATCCGTGGCTGCCACTGCCTTCTGCTTGATCTACCACAGCTTGCTAGATTTGATGCCCAAGTCACTCTGAACCCAGGAGCATGGTTCATTTAAACTTTTAAAGAGGGATAATAGCAATGTAAATAAATTTTACAGTAACCCATAATGCTTTTAATAGCATGAATATTAATAATGTTTTTCTACAAAGTCCCAGGACACTTTACAGCTACGCTATTAAAACAGGAAAAGGCATAAAATATAGAAGGGAGGGGGAAAGGACCCTGATCTTGTGCGAATCTGTGAAGTGTAAGTCAGGGTCTTGTTTGTTATTGGCTTCTGGCTGAGCTTATAGACATAGGAAAGATGGGGACAATATTTTTAGTAGGGCCAGCTGTGACAGGACAGGGGGTGATAGTTTTAAACTAAACCAGGGTAGGTTTAGACTGGATCTAAGGAAGAAATTCTTTCCAATGAGGGTGGTGAAACCCTGTCAGGGGTTGCCCAGAGAGGGGGTGGAGGCCCCATCCCTGGGACCATTCCAGGCCAGGTTGGATGGGGCTGTGAGCAACCTGATGTGGTTCAAGGTGTCCCTGCTCCTGCAGGGGGGTTGGGCTGGGTGGCCTCTGGGGGTCCCTTCCAACCCCAAATATTCTATGATTCTATATGAGTGTGCATAAAACAGTTGTTGTTGCTTTTGTGGATGTGGGCTAGAACTTTAAAGTGAATGTATTAATCATTAACAAATCTGTGCTGGAACTTTTAAATAGATAGTGATTTATCATAAATGAATTCTGACATCTCAAATGCAGAGCTCGAAAGAGGGCAATGCCCAGGAACTCGAAACAAAAGCAGGAGTTTGCATAACTGCTGGTGTGGCACAACTGTATGTTGCAGCGCGGCTGCAAAGGCTCTGGTGCTCTGGTGCCCAGTTGTATGTGTAACTTCATACAGGTTTTCTCCTTGACCCTTGTTAAAGATGTATTTTTATGCCAGCACATGGCCATGGGGCCCTGCACACCCTTCTAGAGATATTGTACAACAAACACTGTCCGTGTATATATACATATATTTGGTGGCATTCTTTCTCTGGCCAACGCTGTGAACCATGGCTTGTGTCATTCCAGTATCCTACATATACAAAATATTAATTTCTTCTTCACAGTCTTTGGTAAAAACTCCATAATTTCCAAGCCTTTTTCTCTCAGCTTCTCCTTTTCCATTCCGTATCTGATCCAGCAAGTCCTGAACATCTGATTTAGCTGTCTGCACAAGATCTATCCGCAGAATTTTTAATACATACCAAGATTTTGACTTACTGTAGCAAAACCTTGATGGGATATGCTGGAATATTGATAGAAAAGGGATAAATCTTGTTCAGGAAGGTCAGGCAAAAAAAAAACACAAGTGCGCTACTTTGAACTCCATCATTTTGCAGCTGCAATCTTTGGAAAAGGAAGGAGGGAGACAAGCAAAAAGAATTTAATAGATTCAAGAGATTAGAGCATTTCAGATCAGCTGGGGCTGCTGAACTTCGATCAAGGACAGCAAACAAATGGTCTGCAGCGATGTTTGCGCCATTAGTCATCAGGTCTAACAAACTAGCAGAAGGTGGATGAGGTACCAGAAAACAGGCAAAAACCAAACACACAGCGTCGGCCTTCAGAAATGATGCAGCTCAGTCTCAACTCTCAGAGAGGAAAAAAAGAAAAAAAGGCAATAAATAATTAAAAGACTCATAAGCGACTCTGACATAGCATGGAAATTCATAACTGCTAGTGTGAGTTTATGGAGAACACACCACCTGGAGTGAGGCTTTTTGCGGCGGAGCAGCGTGTTTTGCGGACAGGCGCGAAGCTGGGGGTGTTAGACAACGCCGGAGCGCCGCTGAGGCCGGCCTCTTCGCACGGCGCTCACACGCCAGGTAGGGAAACGCTGGAGCTATGGTTGCTGTAGTAATGCGAGCTGTGCTAATGTGTTCAGAGCTGTTATCAGTAGGTCACTTCGAAACGGGCGACAACTTGTCTTCGAGGACAGAGGTAGGCGTTGCGTTGGGTCACGAGGCAAAGAGTAAGGTTGCCAAGATCGCCGTGTCGCACAAAAGAAGCGGAGAAGTCAAGGCTTTGACATGTACGGCTTAGTTATCTCTCACAAGTACAAGTTTAATGGTTTGAAGCTGCGCCTGGGCAGGTTTAGGCTAGACATTAGGAAAAACTTCTTCACTGAGAGGGTTGTCAGGCTCTGGAATGGGCTGCCCAGGGAGGTGGTTGAGTCCTCATCCCTGGAGGTATTTAAAAGAAGGATGGATGAGGTGCTTAGGGACAGGGTTTAGTGGTGGGATGGCAGGGTTAGGTTAATGGTTGGACTTGATGATCTTAAAGGTCTTTTCCAACCGAGGTGATTCTATGATTCTAAGTAACTCTTGTGCTGGTAAAATTTTAGCTGAATATATCATGTTTAGTTTGAGGCACTGCGCTTAAAGCAAGCGACAGACCAGCAGCAGGAATGCTCGGAGTCTTGTGAGCAAGGTAGATAACAACTGACTGGATGACACAACCCAAAAGTAGCATAGAGGGTGGAGGAAGGGAAAGCAGATGGGGGATACATAGCTTCTGAGAACTTTAAGGATCTTGTAGGGAAGGAGGGTCTGAGCTGTTTTCTGTATTCCAGGTGGTAGGATGGATTTTAACCAGCCCAAACTGCAGCAAGAAAGATTCAGACTAGACATTAAAAAAATAAAAAACCTCACGCAAATTTTTTCATGATGTCTGCATCATTGGAATAGATTTTCTGAGGTGGCTGTAAAGTATCATTAGAGATCTTTAAAGATTGAATTAGACAAACTTTTGTATATTTAAGCCTCCCTTAAGGCAAGGAGATACACATGATGACCTTCCTGGGTCCATTCTTTCCCTATTTTCCCATGATTCTATTAATTACGTCAGGGGATCATAGCGTACTAACATCATTTTGCTCACATTTTGCTAACAAATCTTCTAATTCTTTGTACTACCCTGCGAGCTTGCATTGATATCTCCCTGCTAAAGCATTTACAAAATGCAGAATGAATAAATAGTCTTTTAATGAAACGTATCCATGAAATGTAAGCTATTTCCTCTCAGAATTGAATTAGGCATTACAAGTGATCGATAACTAGATTTCTGTATCTACTGAAAAGCTCTGCCGTAGAGTTATAGAAATAGTCCAGAGCAAGGGAACATGGCTGATGTTTTATCACCGTGGCTCTCTGAAAACATCCGAAACCAGTTGGCTGTCCTAAAAGGCTCGTGACTGGATAGATTGAGCCTGTCTTCCAACTGTAGGTTACTGGGTCAAATTTAGCTTAGCCCCAGAACTGAGTAACGCCTACTACCACATGCGCTGAGACCTCTGCAAAAACCAATCAATCCTGTTCAGGTTTCAGTGAATCCGGCGAGTATTTATTATCATCCCTTTCTGAGAGTAACAAAATCTGCAAGAATTTAGGCACCTGATTTAATATTTCAGTGCACAAGCAGCTTGACTTCAGATGCTGTGATGAGCGTTCTTCACTTTGACTTTTTTTTTTGAGTAGTCTTCCCCCGAACTGGGTTAAAACACTTAGTTGTGGGTATGCGTTAAGTGCCGGTGCTACTCCTTGTGCTGTATACACTTTACGTACATCAAAACTCTTCTGGTCCATAATTGTGTAGCACGGTTCACAAATGTTGATGCAACATCTGGAGGCGACCATGCTTAAACAGGGCATGGAAGCCCATCGTTTTCTTTGGCTTTGTCAACGCTGGGCTAAGTCGGTCAGTTGGCACTGCTGTGGCATGAGATTCAGCTTTCGGCTCCACAAATGGGTCTGTCCAAATGGACATGTAGTGGTCTGGTGCCTATGTCCAATGTTAGTCCTCTACATAAGGAATGCATTCGTATTTATCATAAATAATATGTAATGCAAACTGAATTTGGCACTTCTGTAGTAATAAGCTTTTTTTAAAAGATCAATCCACCTTTTCCAGTTTTGGGGTTGACATTGTGTATCATGAATTGCAATATTTTCTATTTGAACGCATCCCATTTAATCCAATGGAGCTTTAACAAGTTACTTATTTCAGCTGCTTTGAAAGTTATTAATTGTGAGTCGGAAACCTCAGTCTGCAATGAGTATGATGTGATTCTAATATCACAGCAATGTGACCAGAGGAGATAGACATTCCTCCTTCTTTAGGTTATATATGCTTTTAGATTTTCCAACCCCTTTATTGCAGTATTGTCCAGATCTTAGCACTTATGGAAAACTCACTGGCCTCTTCTTCAACCTTTAATTTTAGTGAGCGGTGTGCTCCACTGTGCAAACTGCCTCTGTTTTGTCTACTGTTATTTATGTGTTTGTTTTCATATTCCATTTCGTGCCATCAAAGCGGTTGCTCACTGTGCTAAAGGGACCCCATTTTGGTGTTTTCAGCTCCGTAATGCTTGGCCTTGTGCTCCCATCCCTCGTGCTCTTTCCAAGTGGGGCGGGAGAGGTCAGCGTCGCTGGGTGAGGAAGGGTGAAGGAAGGATGCTCCGTGCAGATACCTGCGTCCGCTTCAGTTTTGTGTAACCCTCGCACACAATGACAGCGGACGGTTTAAAAACTGTGGATGCGATTGCATTCTCCCTTTAAAATAGGTAACTTCGTTTTCTCACCCCCTTACTCGTCCTCTCACTCACCAGTGAACGGGGCGCGAGCTCTCGGAATCCTTTCTCGTCCTGTTGAAAGCGCGCCAGTTCACCAAGTTCTCCAGACTTTTGTTCCTCCTTTCCATCTGACCCACACAGTTGCCTTTTCGATTGTTTAATGGTGTATACGAACGCGTTTTAAGCTACCTGACTATTAAGGACTGTCTATATTTTGCTACAGTGCTTCTCATTTTCATTTCTGTTTTGTCGCTGTTATAACTGGAAGCCTTAATTAACCACGTACTTCACATGTGTTACCTGTTACCAAGGCAATATTGTCTTTAAATCTGAGGAGGTGGATTTGCTTTCTTTTTATCCCAAGTGTTCTATTCTGATTTCAGATCTGCACCTGCTTAGCAACAAAAAGACACGTGTTCAAGAGGCTATAGCTGTAACCTGGGCTTAAAAGTACAGTTGAGTCTAGATACAGTTGTCCTTAAAAAAACCCCAAACCCAACCTCTAAGCATTTAGCAGTAGCCATATACGCTAAAGTGACATTAGACTTCAGTGGGGTCTATTTCTTTCTTAAGAAAAACTTCTTTATTTTGAATATAAACCAGTAGGGTAGGCCTTCACCTGGAGTAACCGAATCAAATGGTTCTGATTTGTGATTAATGGGGTGATATACAGGCACGGACTGCAGTATGTACGGCGTTAGAAATACCCACTTTCCTGCTATGGTTTCCTAAAACCTGCCACTTATTTTGCCTGGTGGAGTGTAAAGGAAAGATAAACAAGCCAATATTTTTTAATTTTTATTTTTTTTTTTTTAGTGTAGGAAGATTCTTTCTTCTGAGTTGCATTGTGTCCATCTGCTATTTGATGCCACCAGCTGCTGGGCATCGCCGCACGTGCACAGTTACACCAAATAAATTGCCCTCCACCTTACCTTATGCTGAAGGACTGCTCTGGCTTTTCCAGTTTTCCACCTTGAGGTCTTTAACTAAACTCTTCTGTGCCGGGGAGAAATTCTGCACAGATGAAAAGCAGACTGTAGAAGGACATAATAATTATACTAGCAGAAAAATGTCAGCAGACTAATGTAGGTCCCCTATAGGGGTTTGAATCATCTTATGAAAAGTGAAGCCATTAAATAAAACAAAATGTTGGAGATTTTGTTGGGAGTGACAGGAGCAGCCAAATGTTCTTCCCGCTGTACCTCTGACATTCTGCAATTTTTGGCTGAGTAAGAACAGCAGGTTATCTTTCTCAGTTATCAGAGCCCAGATGTATATAAAGGTTTCTTAAGATTGTGAGATGGGGAGAGAAATGTGAACCATGCCCTGGCAAAGTACTCATCAGGTATTTTATTGTAAATTGTTTAAAAAATAAAAAAAACAAACCTGCAGCCCAATCCTGGGAACAAATGAGTTCAGAGGCACCACCGAAGCTTTTCAGGATCATCTGGTCTTTTGCCGCTGAATGCAGGCTCAATGGCAAACCCAGAATTACCTGGCTGACCTACGTAGTTTCATTAATGGGGGGGGAAAAAAAAAATAAACAAGTGCTAGAAAAACAACGAATGAAGTGTGACCCCACATAATTCTTACAGAATTAATATTCAAGTTTGTTTAAAATTAGTGTTTATAACTACTTATTCATGAGTCTTTTGAAACACTCTCAGCATTGGCCTTGTTTCTCTGATGGGGAAATGGAGGCTCGGCTCGCAGCGTTTCTGTGAATAGGCTCTCGTTATTCTAAGAGGAAAAGACATTCTTTGACAAGTGTGCAAAGGGAAAAAAAAAAAATCTGCCTGTGAGTGGGAGTCCAGTTTTCTACCCTGTATCTCACTGAAAGACTGCAAGAAAGGATTCTTACATTACATCAACCACAAATGACATGAGAATTTTCTTTAAGTTGCTTCTGAAGCTGGCACCCAGGAGACTCTTGTTCATGCAGAAGATATTTTTAAATTTTCAAAGAAAAGTCAAAGAGTATAACTTTTGTTTCATTCTCTTAGTTCCTTTTTAATCTGTCCTGCCTCTAGTGGGTCTAGTGTTCTTCTAGGTGAGCCTTTTCGGCCTTTTTTTTTTGTCTTTTTCTTCCAAACATAGTGTTAATTCGCCGATAATCAAATAACAGTCTTTGATGCAGAGGGCTATATAGGGCAGCTCTTCCTTCACCCTATACCAGGTAGCACCAGCGCTCAAAGAGAACAGCAAAATATCTGAAGCACCGCAGTAGCTTGGGTTGAAACTTCTGCTTGACCCTTTAAATGATGTTCTGTGTGGGCTTCTAAATCAAAGCTGTTAATGGTGAAGGTGTAAAAACCCTCCGAGCACTGACGCACGATACCCACCGCTCAACCCAGTAATAAGGAATTGTTAGTTAGGATGGTTGCTACTAGGGCCAAGTGTTTTTACAGCTGTAAATACAGCGCAGATGATAGAGGGTGGATATGAAGGATCAGCATAAGGTGGGGGCAGCGCTGTCCCCCCCACGCTGAAGGAAAGGCTTTATTCTCAGTTTGTAAGAGCATGCGTCCCCAAATAAGCGGAACCAGTGGCCAAGTCTATGGAAAATAAGGTTGCCTTTCTTCCCGGACACTTTCTCTGGACATTCGGTTGGTTTGGGGGATTGCTTCATTTTTGTTTGTTTTATATCTTATTGGTAGAACCAGCAAGGCTTGGGCAAAGGAAAACCAAGCTCTGTTCTGGTCTAGTTAACAGTATTTAGTGGTTGACAAGCCTAGTGTTTCCCCGTCTCGGAGCTTGTTTCTGCATTCTGAACTAATGGAGCTTAGAGCTACAGCATCGTTATTGGCAGTGACTAACGCACGAGCCAGGAAGAGCACCGGTTGGTTTGCAGATCCCATAATCAGCCACAGCCTAATCCCAGCTGTGCTTGTGCCATCTGGTATAATCCCACTCAAGCGAATGGCTTTACTCTAGGTATTGTATGGTGTAATTGAAATCAGGGTCTGTCTCAAAGTGTATAGTTCTGACATGAAAAAAAACCCCCAAACAACAACAAAATCCAACCAACTAAACCCCAACACATTTTTAAACTAAGCAAAAGACATAAGATGGGTAACAGCTACAATGCACACCAGGCCCGTAACGACAGCGTAGGAGATTTTCAAGCAAAACCTCACAGCGTCGTACAGTCGTGAAGCTGCAACCCTTGCCACGAGACAAAACCTTGAAAGCCATCAGCTTGGAGTGACCTTAATCGTTCGTTCTTTTTGGAAGAAGGTTTAAATGACACAAAGACCTTGTGGTTTTGGTGGTCTGCTGAGAGACAGGACAACCTGAAGTATCTTCCCGTTCCCATAGAAATAAATGACAATAATATGCATGGTAATGCGCAGTATAAAATGCGTGGCCTTAGTAGGACCGGCTCAGCAATGCAGAAGTAGACCGAAACACTTTCCTATGCATGGACTGAAAGGTGTTTCAGTTACAAACCACATTTAGCAGAATACAGCTAAATAAAAAGTGCCTACGTCATATACTGCAGCTAGATATATTCCTGAAGCACTTTAAACTAAAAAGCCTTTACGATTCTAAACAACCCATATGTCTGTCAAAGCTGTCATTGTGCTGCAGCAAGTAAAGGAAACAAAACTTAATTTGTAATGAAGCTTCCCCCAGCTGAAAGCACAAGTCTTCCCCGTTCTCATTTAAGCCTCTGTTCACAATTGCAGTTCTCTCTCTCTCTCTCAGGCTCCTTATAAAATGCTTTGCATTTCCTTTTGAATCACGTCAAGTTAATTTTATGGCAAACAATCTCTGTTTTCTGAAACACACAAAAGAAATATAATTATTGCTGGGTGAAGGGTGAAGGGGAGTTGGAATTAAACTGAACACGGTGCCGGTAATTGTTTTTGGGCACTGGTGCTGGGAAGATTCTAGCCACCTAAGCAAAAAATATCTAAAAAATGTCATTAATTATAAATGGGAAGCTTTGCAGTATAATCCCAAGATCAGAAGGAGAAAGCAATGTCCTACTACCAAAAATAAGAAAATAAACACACATCTTACTCAGCAGATGACCTTTTTGGTAAATAAACCACTCTTTGGTTCACTGTGGTACATAACTGAAGGAATTCTTCCTTGCTTTGATTTTCAAATCTGTCGAAGTGACAAAATGAGATTTTTAGGATGTTTAGCTTTGACCTCATTCTGTTCCTACTGTAATCAATGGGGGGTTTGTCACAGGGACAAGGTGTTGTGGCCAAACCAACACGTTGGCGATGCTTACCCAAAGGTGCGGTCCTCGCGTCGGCGTGCCACGCGTCTTCCTATGCGACTCCACTGAGTTCAGCCATACCTATCTGTATGGAGACCACATGTGGCTCAGAATTGATTGAAATATCTACTCTGCTGCTTTTTCTGGTGTAGACTGAAGTGTTTTCAAACTTGTTTGTTTTGGTGCTTTTAATGTACAATTGTTTTCAATTACTTTGATATAAGTGGCACTACAGGCAAGGGAGGCTGGCAAGATCTGGTCCTCATTGCAAACATTTCACAGTTGTAATCATCTAAATTGCCTTGTGAAATTGTTCATTAGATAAAAATTAATAAATCCTATAAATGAAATCCAACGCACCGTTAGGCTGTTGACATTAAATCTGGCATAAAAACATAGTTGTAAATGAAGTCATTTATATACACATTGATTTGGGGCCAAATCTTGAGGTCCTTGAATGGTTTTTAAACCAGTGTTTACTCCAACAAGTCTATTGGAAGGGAGTGAAAGCGGTGGCCTAAATTATAACTCTGCGAGTGATTTGGGAAGATTTAATTTCTTTATGCCTATCTCCCACTTGGTGCATGTAGCATGCGGGGAAGAGGGTTCAGGGTCTTGAGGAGGATAGACTTCTCCGTTTCCATTTCTGACCACACCAAGAAATTAGTGTGTAAAAATAGTACCATTAAGTGACTTCTGTACAGAGCCATGTGTTTGGGGCCTTGGAGTCTGGGTGGATGGGAGGGAGATACAGCACTGAAGCTGGTAGATGATCCCAAACTAGTAGATAGCACCCAGCACCGCGATTATTTCTTTCTTGCTCTCCCATTTGGGCATCCCAGAGGATTCAGGTTTGCAATGCAGATTGCTACTGTCTGTGGTTTGCCCCATTGAATATTGCTGGGTTTTTATGTACATATACCTTCTAATGCTGTAACAGACCCTTGCCTCATGTAGTTTAAGAAAGACAGTGAACTGAACTCAAGGTAGATATTTAATTGGAATAGTAATGAGAAGAAAATTCTTTTCTCGTTTGTTACAGGATGAAACCAAAAATACCAATAATATCCACAGCTCTGAAAACCAAGCTGAGCCTCAAGTTTTGGGGTTTTGTTGTCTCTTAGAAAAAAAAAAAAATGGTTATGAGTTGTCTCGGATGAATTAAAAAAAAAAAAGGTTAGAAGATGAGTGATTCTGTAAACACAATTTTAGTCTATCGACAGATGGGAGAAATGGAGAACAGGTTGTAAAAGTATAAGCTAAAGCATTATTAATATTGTACTGTTACTGAGTCAACTTGTAGAGGAACTGAAAAAACATCCTATTGGTTAAGTAATCACTGCACATATGCTTTTGGAGATTAATACTTTGAATTTACAAAGCTTTTATATGTGTCAGTTCTGCTAAAAGGATGAAACTGCAAAAATGCACTGGTAGCAAGTTTAAAGCATTAATAGCAATGTCAGATACACTTTCAAGGTAATCACAACTCCCTTACATCCAGTAGACCTAGTAGTCTCAGATATGGAAATAAGACTTTTGACAACTAAAAATGTTTGAGAAAGTGGGAAAAGGCCAAAGAATGTTGTATAATATTTTAAACCTAGGTAGCTATTTCATGCCTTGGTTTTGAGTGCTATATTATGTGCTATACGTGCGCCATACTGGTGGTTTTTAAAAGCGATGGCATGATCACTGTGGCTTCCTCCCTTTCTTAGATGGTAACTGGATTTTTAAAGACTTTTTTTTTTTAAAGAAAAAAAAAAAAAAGTAATAGAAAACTGCTTTATTCCAGGAGAGTATTAAGGTATTTCAAGTATCGGGAATAGATGTAACTTAGAGCCCTCAAACCACCCACCTGGAAGCCATGTCGACCCCACATAGGGGGCAATAACACTGATGAAGATTTACTTACATCTTCATGAATTAAATATGGATGTAATGCTAGATAGAGTTTGGCTGTGTGACAAGAAATGCAGACAGGGACAAAGTCTTCTATCCATGAGCTCTTGCATAGTTTTGGAACATCTTGATTGCATATGGTATTCACTGATGAGCAGCTCAACTTGTTAATCTCTAGTGAAGAAGGGGAAAAAGTTTAGCTACTGGCCAGGTTTAGTTTTAAGATCTGTGATTTAAAACCAGGATGCAAAAGAAGATTTATTTTGAGCGAGATCAAATTTGGCCTTGATTTGAGTTTGTTTATTAATAAACTGGGTCCTTTGTGAGACCCAGACAGGTAAATCACCAACACCTCACGGGATCACGCCCCATGCTTGAACGCTCATGGTGTCAAGCTGTGCTTGTAGAGATGTGTGAGATGAGAACGTATTTAACCGTATCACTAAATCTAAATGTATTGAAATATATTACTAAAAATCTTTATATATATATTTATATATTTTTAAATATATATTACTAAAAATGTTTCGATTAATGGTGATTAGTGCCGACTGGGACTACTCATAAAGCTGTGTCTGGCGTAAGAGGTGCTGCCTGCAATTGTGGTGGAAACTGGGTCAAAGCCAGAAGCTTTTCAAAATCCCGTGAAATGCCTATTTGCCTTTCTGGCAAAATATTAATCTTTGAGGTTTGTTTCTGAATGCCAGGTTTCAGCACCTGAAACCTACAGTGGGTGACTTCAGATTCCTGATTACAGAGGAGCAAATCAGGCCCCCAAGAAGTCTTTTTTTCTTTTTTTTTTTTTTTCCTAACTGTGCCTACTATTTTATATGGAAATTTAACTTTTTGACACAGCTGACCTAAGGACAACATTGTTGCTTAATATTATGGGTTGCACGGGTCTGAAGAGGAGACATATATATCACGTGGGACTGTGCCATCTTTGAATCCTAATACTAACACGGGAAATCGGAGCAGTTGCTAGATCACTGAAGTGAGGTGAGAAAGACAAATCACCTCAGGGTGCCCCGGGATCCCAGCATGAGAATATTTGGTTTTTCTTTATTTTAATGTTTTCATTTATTCTTTTCCTGGTATTCGGTAAGGGCCCCGTCACACCTAAAGAAGGAAGAAAATATCCTTGCACTGTTAAAGCAGTAGGCACTAAATGCAGGAATGCCTTCTCGTAGTATGCCCTATCCATTCCATTATATTTGTAGAGCATCTGTATAACAGTATTTCGATGACTATTTGAGGTTCCCTGTAAACTTGGTTAAGATGTTAATTTAACTCTTGATAACGTCGTCTTTGATTATGAAAAGTAATCTCGGAATGGATTAAAATAATTCAAGTAAGTTTTTTAATTTTCCTCACTAGTAGTATATAATTTTCCTTGAAATGAACACCTTATTTCAACCATGCCATTACTTCAGACTGATTTTTGATCCTGTTCAAGGAAAAAACACAGAATATCTTTGAAACTAGACCTGCTTCTACCAGAGTCATTACAAGATTTCTCATAGGCATTCCAGGCCAGGTTGGACAGGGCTCCGAGCATCCTGATCCAGTTGAAGATGCCCCTGCTCACAGCAGGGGGGTTGGACTAGATGGCCTCTAAAGGTCCCTTCCAACCCAAACTATTCTATGATTCTATGATGAGTATAGATTGTGCGAGAAAGTGAAATAAATGTTTACAGTCAAAAGAAAGAAAGGGAAAATGGAAATTTAAGTGTAAGAACTTCAAGGAACTGTTGGACATTGGTTTTGAGATAAAGATGTCCCTCTCTTTTCCACAATGTGAGGAAGTCTTCAGCTGCCCAGCACCTTTGAAAATCAAGCCATTTTTATAAAGTTTGAGGTCTAAAGTTGCACTCCCTTTTATGTATTTGCCAATAACTTATCACTGATATTTCATATGCATAATGATATTTCTCTTATTAACGTAACTCCTCCGGTTATGAAACTTTAAGCTGCGATCGTAGAGTGAACAAGTAACGAACCCATAAAGAAAGCACAAAGGTCTTATCTGTCGCAAAACTCCTGGGCATCTGTGTTTTGCTTTTTGTCTAAAGATTGTGCATGAGGGTGTGAATTTGGGAGCTAAGCAAGCTGACAATTTCTCTTCAAAGTCATCCTTGCTGCAATTCATTTTCTGCCTTCTCAGTCTCCCTTGGACAGTTAAAAAAGACAGCTTTATTATGCAGCTCTCTTTCCCCTATTTTTGTACATATCATTTTCTGTTTGTCATGTTTAGGGCACCTTCACTTCCTCTGTCTCTCAGAAGCAGAGATGATTACATTAAGCGTGGAAGTCTCCTCTCTTTACTCTTGGAGAGGAAAATTTGTAAATATTTTCCATTATTCTTCATCAATTTTAGTGGGCTTTTTCTGGTTGAGTGCTAATATGTGGCAAGACCCACGTGGTAACACAGAGCTACAATTACAAGCTGGGGAAGGCTTAACTTGTATTAATAAAGTGACTTTATGTTGTCCTTGTGAGATGTATTAGCTACTAGCTGCATCACAGCATCTTCCCTTCTCTATAAATCCCCAGGAAAAGATGTAGGAGCTGGAAGGAACTCGAAGATGTCTTCAATGACGTTTAATCACCACAAGTAAAGGGGAGGTATTAGAAATACCCCTGAGGCTAATCCTGACAAATCACCCTCATTCGGAAAGGTAGAACTGATATGTGCAACCGTGTTCCATTCCAGCTTCCGCCCATAGGAAAAGCTGGGTGAGTCTGAAGCTGTCAGCCTTACACCTGGACTTTGAACTCGATCATCTGGGTGCCCAGTTTAAAGCTCTTCAGGTATTCAGATATTGCAGTGGCGAGGATTATGTAGATAACTTATGGGCTAGAAGGTTAAATCTGCTTCTCGGGGTGGGAATACCAAACTAACGAGCACTTCAAAAATGTATGAGGCACCTTGCAGACATGCAGAGCTCTTCCCTACATCTGCCTTCCCATTCCCTTCATGCCCTCTCTCGCTGCTGGTAGTTCTTCCTCCAGTGGGACTGAAGGTGAAGGGCTGATCTCCCATTTTCCTAGGCTGAAACAGCCGTACAGATTTCCAGCTGAAACCCACATACTGCAGAAGGCACCATGCCGTCTAGAGCAGCTGCTCCCCAGCTCTGTCCTTCCTCTCTATAGGTCCCCTTGCCTCAAATGGCCATGGCTTGAACCAAGCAGTGTGTCAGTATTTAGGCACGTAAGTTAATTTGGTACAGGAGTAAGTGGGAGGTGTGGGGAGGGGGCTGCCTTTCCCAGAGACCCTCGTAGGTGTAGCAGAGATGCATCTGCCAATCCATTTTTGGGGCACTGGCTTGTTCTGCTCCACCCAGTGCCACACAGCAGATGGGAGCATCTGCCCTTGCTTTTGTAGCCATTGGAACAGGGATTAAAGATGAGATTGCACATTCCAAAACCACGTCCGTTGTTCCAGAGGATAAATCAAGGTTTTGTTGGATTCGAAAACAGAAACCAACCCAATATTTTTGTGCACTGAACTTCTCAGCTTTGGGAGAAGCATTCTGGGTTGGAACCCTGTTAGTCACACTGGCTTGAGGACTCTGGAAATGCATCATGTTTCACAGACAGGTGCTGTCTTTGGAATCTCTACAGGATTTCCAGATTGCTCTGCATCCAACACTGCCATTAAGGAATAAAACTGTTCTTCCACTCGTACCAGTTTCTCAGGAGTGATATTTTGCTTTTACTGTAAACACGTCTGTTTGATACAAGAATTGTGGAGAATCTTTCCTGGGCTCAGCCTTAAACCAGTCCCTGCTTTTTTTTTTTTTTTCTTCTTCTTTGGTCACAGAAAAAGGTGTTAAGAGAGTTTAATGCCCTTCACCTTCAGTCCTGAAAATTCAGCCAGAAGTTGCTGGGATGTGATTTTGATTTCCTCACTGGAAAATAGTGTGTGAAATAGTCCTTCACAAGGGCATAATCACAGAATCCCAGAATGGCAAGGGTTGGAAGGGACCTCGGGAGATCACCCAGTCCAACCCCCCTGCTAAAGCAGGCTCTCCTAGAGCATGTTACACAGGACAGTGTCCAGGTGGGCTTTGAATATCTCCAGAGAAGGAGACTCCACAGCCCCCCTGGGCAGCCTGTGCCAGGGCTCCGTCACCCTCAGAGTAAAGAAGTTTTTCCTCACGTTCAACTGAAACCTCTTATGTTTCAGTTTGTGCCCATGGCCCCTTGTCCTGGTGCTGGACACCACTGCAAAGAGTCTGGCTCCATCCTCTTGACTTCCATCCTTAAGATATTTGTACGTGTTGATGAGGTCCCTTCTCAGTCTTCTCTTCTCCAGGCTGCTAAGCCCTAAAGAGTTTATTCCCAGCCTCTCTCTTCCCTTCCTGCCCTTCCAGTTTTCCTCGGAAGACCGCCCTGCACCCTTTGCTGCCTCCTCTCCTTGTCTCTACCTTCTCTGCACCCACGTTTAGGACCCGCTTTGAATCTCCTACTTCCCTTTGAAGTTCTTCCCCATCCATCCACTTGCATGTCCCTGGTCACCTCTTCCCAGCACCTTCCCAAGGCTAAACCAAGCTGGAATTCCCACAACCCGTGTGGTGCCCGTACGATCACCCGAGGGTCCGTTTCCCTTGGCCTTTTTCTGCCCTGGTCTGACCCATATTTTGTCTCTTCCACATTTTCTGCTTCCTAATTTGTCAGGGAGAAGAAAAAAAAAAACCAAACCCAAACCCAACTGCTTTTCATTTGTTTAAATATGCAAATGTATTACTATAAGATATTAGTAGTTAAGACGCTTGTGAACTTTTTATTTTGTTTTCCCTCGCTAGACTAACTGTAAGCTGGTAAGGGCTCACGGGAGAGACTTGTTACGGTGGTGTAAACTGGGGCTTGCTCTGCTAACCTGGTAATCTACTGACACAAGCTGTTCCCATGGAACCTTTTTTTTTTTTTAAATAAAAAAATCATAGAATATCTTCCCTAAAAAAGCCCCTGGAAAACAAGCCTGACCGATTTTTTTGGTTTAGCTTTTGCTACGGTTTCCGTGAGTAATTCGCTACCTATGCAGCCCTTGGTGCCTCTGTTTACATCTGCGCGTACCATATATCGAGGTTTGCCTAATGAAATGCTGCTCCGGGAGATTTATGGGCGGACATTAAGAGAATAATTAAAGGGCTTGGGAAGTCTGGGATGAAATGTCTCCCAGGTCAGGGCAAACGAGAGGCTGGAAGGGAGAGATGGGAGGTGACGTGTCTGTGCTAAGGTCTGCGCCTCCGGCCGGTGGAGCTGACCTGATGTCTTGTGGGGTGATGGGGGGGCGGGGGGGCGTGTTGGAAATGCACCCAGAGGGGTGATGG